>SNQJ01S0063531.1:12522-41178 GCA_010110895.2 Picea sitchensis
CAAAAATGACAAGTCGGCCCTGCCATTAAAATAAGGTGATTTGACTAGTATAAATAAAGGCAAGTTCATTTCATTATTACACATCTCATCATCCCTCCTCTTTTATTGTGCATTGACTAGTTGCACATGCTAGTTGCCAGTTGTGCTATCTTTGTCTAGTGGTTCACCATCTTTGAGGGCACTTCCTCATACTAGGGAAAACTTATCTCGTGTTAGGTTTCTTCATATTTCTGGTGATGTATTTGTGAACTTGGATTAAATTTCTTCTAGAGAAACGTTTGTTGGGTTTTTCTCCTGAATTCGGGTTTTCCCAGGATAAATCTTGTGTCTATTGTGCATGGTTATCTCTCTGTGATTATGTTATTTATGTTGCAGTTTTATTTCAGTTGAAATTTTCAGTGTGTAATTATTCTATGATAACATTGGCATTAAATCCTAATTGAAATCATAAGGTAATAATTATCAGATCTGGAAATTAGAAAAATCGACATGGTATCAGAGCTTTGTTGAGATTTGTTGTTGTACATGAAATTTCCTGCTGCATAGTTTTATCTAGCTCGTTGAGCATTCATTGCAAGTTGTTGGGACAAATTTTACCACAGAACAACTCGCCTTGCCCTAGCGTACCTACTGGTGCTCTCAAATTGACATTCCATGAAAGTTGAAATTTTAGGGTTTTCAAGCTTGTTGACATTTTCTTGGACATTGAACCTTCTGTTTCAGATTTTGTGATTTCTTTTTGTCAAGATGGTGGATAGTCTAAGAGTTGGAGGCAACTATGGTTATGTCTCCTGTCGTGTATGATAGCTCAAAATCAAATGTAATAGCAACAACAAGACTCCAGGTTTGCATATCAGGTTTGATATTTTATATTGTTGCCTCTTAAGTAAATGTTTTTACTGAGACAACAACCTTTAGAGGTCTATTACTACTAAGTACTTTTTCTATCAAATGTTTAGTAACACTTGAATATTGTTGGTACGATGATCATTGTGTAAATGGTCATTGTTTAGTACTAATGATATACTTGTTCACAAGATGAATTGTTCTCTTTCCTATCCTAGTAACTGTATGGACATTATAGTGGTTCCAACCCCTTTTAGCAAGGTTAAATTCCATGGAGGTTACCATGGAGATGTTCTTGTTTTGTTCTTGTTCTAGGAAGGTCATTGTGGAGGAGTGATTGGTCACAACATTGGAAGAGTGTCATTCTTGTTCCGGATAGGTCGAAGGAGCTATAGTGACAATTGCAGGTGGTAACATGTTAGATGGTCTCTGGTTTGAGACATTGAGCAGACTATCCAGACATGGATTTGTGGAAATGATAGTATACATCCATGTATCGAAGGAGAAGAGGATGAAGTTAGAACCTTCTGGAAAGAAGGGTAACTTTTGTGGGATACAAACAGTCTCATGTGGAGATTGATAGTGAGGAGCAAGAGGCTTTGAAGGATGAAGGTAGAGATCCCTCTATTCTAGTTGTTCATCCTTCACACTATCAAGAGGAGTCAGTAGAGCCAGCAAGGCCAGTGGATCTACCTAGAGATGTTGGAGTTACCAGGAGAGGTCAGCATGGCTTTGTGACACTTTGCAGGATGAAGAGAGGCATGTAGCTCTCAGTGATACTTTTAGGGAGAGAAAACAACCTCAGATTTTCTCGAGGTACATAAAGTCACAGTTAGGAGGAGGATCAGGTGGCTCAAGAAGTGATGAGGCAGGTGGCCCCACCAAGTACCAACTCAGAAGGAGCCAACCCTCAATATCTAGTAGGGAGGAGTAGCCTCCCAAGACAATTTCATAGGATATCAAACTTCAGAGGAGGTCAAGCAGACAGAGCGGATGACTCTGGAGATTGTCAGACTCAAAGGGAGTCAAGTTTCAGAGGGAGCATGAAGACTCAGAGAGAGCCTAATCTCATAGAGATTCAAGTTTCAGAGGGAGCATGCAGACTCAGAGAGAGCCTGATCTCATAGAGAGTCAGTGGGCTCAGAGGGAGAGTCGATCATTCAGATGGAGTTCCCCCTCAGGTTCAGGTGGGATAAAGATATATTCTAGGATTGGCAAACATGTGTCATGAGTTGATGAGGCCAGACAGAAGCTTCAGAAGCAGGAGGCTTCTAGGAGATGTGAAACCTCCTAGGAGGATCCACTTATTTCATTAGGCTTTGCTACAGTAATGAAGGAGGCAACCAATCAGGAGGACTAGGGTATGGGTTTTACCTCAGTCACAGTGGGAGCATCCAGTGAGTCAAACTGGATAACAGGGTTTGCTTCAGTGACAGAGGGAGTCGGCCTCAGAGTTCGAAATGGAGGATCTTGGCCGGATGTACTATTTCTTGGGATTAGAGGTGTGATAGATATCAGATGAGATCTTCCTCAATCAAGGTATACTGATGAGATTTGATATGATGGACTACAAATCCATGGCTACACCTATGGAGACAAAGCTAAAGAAGTTGAGTGATTTTTCTTTAGATTCAAATTTGGTGGATCCCATGATGTATAATAGTTTGATTGGATCCTTGATGTACCTAGTTAACACCAGGCCAGATATTTTCTTTGTAGAGAGCACCTTGAGCCAATATTTGGTTGAAGCCAAGACAGTTCCATTGGGTTGCAGTGAAGCATTTGTTGAGGTACTGACATGTGGTACAATTGGATATGGTTTGTCTTAGGTGGTGAAGTGAGGCTGCAGGGATATACAGATTTCGACTAGGCAGGGAGTGCAATAGACAGATTTAGCACCTTGGGGTGCTACTTCAACTTGAGATCAGTTACAATTTCTAGGATAAGCAAGAAGTAGACTTATTTAGCACTCAATACAATAGAGATGGAGTATATTGTAGCCAATGTCACAAGTCGTGAAGCAGTGTGGCTTCAGAAGCTTCTTGCAGGACTTCATTCGAGACATGGTGCAGAAGGGAGCGATGAAGCTTCAACACATATCCACAGATGAGCAGATAGTGAACATTCTCACCAAGCCTTTGTCCATAATGAAGTTTTTTTACTTCAGGGACAAGCTTGGCATGATTCCGAATGTCTCCCTCGCTAAGAGGGAGTGTTGATGTTTTGTAGCATCAAGAAGAAATTCTCCTGGGATTGGTCATGGTGATTTGACGAGTGGAGAATGGCCCTGGCATAGTATTTGAAGGAAAAAAGACTCAAGGTGTTGATGGTTCTCCAGGAGGAAGCATCTGGCATAAATTCACTCACAGGGGTGTACCTATGGTGAATGGCCCAGGCGTAGTCTTCCTCCAGGTGCTAGTGTTCCTCTAGTGTGTGGTTGCATCGAGCGTCATTCTCCCGGGATTGGTAGTTTAACTAATGGAGAATGACATATTCACTTACAGGGGTTTACCTGTAAGTGACACTCACTCACAAGGGTGTACTTGTGGTGGTGAGTGCCCTAGGTAAGCATCGGGTAGACCTTCTCCCAGATATGTCCTAGGGAGAAGGATACATTTACTTCTGGGGTAAATGGGCCCAGGCATAGTCCTTACTTACCAGAGTTTACCTATGGACTTGACATGCTTGAGGTGCTTCTACGTGTCAGATAGCATCAGACATCATTCTCCTAGGATTGGTAGTTTAACCAACGAAGAATGACAAATTCACTCACAGGGTTTTATCTGTGGTAACATTCACTCACAAGGGTGTACTTGTGGAGGTGAATGGTCCAGGTGTGGTCTTCATTGAGACCCGAGGTGCTAGACACAGTTGTGTGGAGATGGATCATCAACATGGCTCATGAAGAAACTTTTCTATTATAGAAGAAATCCAAGTATGGAGAATGTCTCCCTCGTTGAGAGGGAGTGTTGAAGTTTTGCAACTTCGTGCAGTCATTCTCCATAAGAAAATACAAAAAAACATTATAGAATACTATGGAATGCACTAGAGAGAAATAAATGACAATAATACCAAGTTGGCCCATTGGAACATTTGTAAAGGCTACCAAAGAAATAAAGTAAAGTTAAAGGACAAAAATGACAAGTTGGCCCTACAAGTAAAATAAGGTGACTTGACTAGTATAAATAAAGGCAAGTTCATTTCATTATTACACATCTCATCAACTCTCCTCTTCTAGTGTGCATTGACCAGTTGCACTTGCCAGTTTCCAGTTGTATTTCTAGTTGTCATTTGCCAGTTGCAATTACCAGTTGCGTTATTTTTGTCTAGTGGTTTGCCATCTTTGAGGGATCTTCCTCATACTAGGGCGAACTTATCTTGTGTTGGGTTTCTTCATATTTCTGGTGATGTATTTGTGAAATTGGATTAAATTTCTTCTAGAGAAAAGTTTGTTGGGTTTTTCTCTTGAGTTTGGGTTTTCCCGGGAAAAATCTTGTGTCTATGTACATGGTTATCTCTCTGTGATTCTGTTATTTTCGTTGCAGTTTTTTTTTCAGTTGAAATTTTCATTGTGTAGTTATTCTATGATAACAATGGCATTAATATCTGTTTGAAATCATAAGGAAATAATTATCAGATCTGGAAATTAGAAAAATCAACACGAAGGAACCCATAAATAAGGCTATTGGGCCCTAAGGTACGAGCACAATCTATTAATGTGAAAGATGCACCAAAGTCTGACACTGACAAGGATCATTCGATCAAGGCCCAATGATGATTATCCTTGTTAAATGTGAAATGATTGTCAATGAGGCTAAATACCATCAAGGTGCTCCACTTTTGGATCACCACCAAATGACGTGTTGGAGTTAATGTGGGATGACCTACTGAAAGGAAAAACAATGATGAAAATCCTTTCCCTCGATGTGAAGTGATAACTCAAGAAGATATAGGATGTATGGTAGAAAGTCCCTACCACTAGATGAGTGGGACGATTGACTCTTAGAAAATGACTCAATGGAAAGCAATGAAGAGACAAAACACAAGATGACTCAATACTCTCCTATGTCTCTTCAACTCTACACTTCCCAATGGACCCAAATGCTTCGAGATATCAACAAACTAACCTTCATCCAGGCTCACTCTAGCTATAAGATGACAAAAAGACTCAACAAACATATGATAAGACACTCAGAGTTTTGATCCACGATTCAAAAGTGTACAACAATCATTAGGAAACTAAGACTAGTCTTATGTGAGGCACTAATTACACAAAAAAACATGATCACATGCTGATGTAACAAGGAAAAAAATGGTGACTCTTACCCAAGGACTGAAAACATATAACGAAAGAAAAATATACAAAACAAAAAGAGTTAGATTATTGTCCCAAAGCCTTAAAATAAAGAAAATGAAAATAGTAAATGGATTCTAATACCCAAAAAAACAAAAAAAAATGTATCAACGTTTTTTTTTCCTTTTTAAGGAACTTGAAAATTCTTATTTTGGAATTTCGTGAGAACTTCCATGATCAGCATACTTAGATGACCAATATAACCATGTATCCAAGTGATCGGTTAGATGAGAAACATCAATATTGTCAACCTTCTTGTGCAACCAATCATGAGATGTCATAAGCTGGAAAGATGCCTTGATGTACTTGTTGATGAAGAAATTTATGAAGGCTATTGATTGGAACTTGGGCATGGTACTTCATCAATAATGAGCATGAAAGCATGAGAGCCAAAACTCCTAGAATTTGACTGCTAAAATACCTCCATCTTCTCATCTCAACTGGATCATGATTAATTGTTATATCCAAGCAATGATCGGTCAAAGGATACTCTTGAAGAACAAAGTTTGAATGTGGGATCATAGGCAAATTGTAAGAAATATCATCTTTCGGTTGAACCAAAAGTTGTTCCCCTTGTTGTAATGGTAGTTGATCAATTTGTTCTTGAACCACTACTAGGATATACAAGGATGAAGTCTCTCGTCGATTCAATTTTGCGTGGTTGACTTGTTGCTCTTTCTCTTGAAATTTATCATCATCACTGGAATGAACCAAAAAATCCACTTGTGCATTCAACTCTTCATATTCATTTTCATGGAACTCTACATATTACTCAAGTTTCGCAGCTAGTGGTTCAATGACCAATGGTTGAATATCATTGAATGGTGTCACCTTCCCTGGTCGGTCACTGGGGCCCTTGTTGCTTGTATGTCTTAAAGATCTCAGCCACCATGGTTTTTTCTTGAAATTGGGTGACTTTGATCTTGGAAACAAATTATTTCCTCCTCAGGACATCAATACTAGTGGGTACTATGGAACTATTGTAATCCTCAACAAAAGATAGTGCAGGATGGTCAAGAAAATGGATTGAAGGAAACTTATATTCAGCTAGGATATTTCTTTCTAACTTGATAGTAGCAACAGAAGGAAACTGAGTATTCACCTAGGATATTCTTTCTAATCATAGTACAAATTCTTGGGGCCTCCTCTATATTGTACATTTCTGCTGGGATTTTTAATATATTAGGTTAAACATGAAGTTTATTCCCATTTTATCATTTTACTTGAACCAAAAATTTCACCATTAGCAATATGTTGCAACAACCAAAATCACAAGAAGAAAACACCATGCACAAGAACACAAATGTATCCTGGAAACCCTTCTCAACAAGGGAAGAAACCCAAAATCCAAATCCTTTGCTATATTCTCAAGAGAAAGACCTTCACCCAAGAAAGACCTAGCACACAAGAGGGTGCTTAAACTCTAGAACTCTGAAAAGAGGTGCACACTTTTTCCAAAGAAGATGTACTTTTACAAAATTTGAACTCGTGAAGTAAGATATGATTCCACAATGGGAATCATCCCTACTTATATTAGACTTGACCAAACAACAAAGGCATCTATTGGCTCAAAAGGTCCGACCTCTCTAAGTCACTCTTATAATTATTATGCTAATTATTCTTTATCACTATTAAAACATATTATGGAATGTATCTGCACTTTGGCATAACAATCAGGTATATGTAGGCCTCCCATTTTAGACAATATAGCAAGGGATTCATACACCCACTAGTGCTCATCCACCTAGCATCCATAGGGATGTCATAGCTCCATTCACCAGACATACTGTAAGAACTTAGATCTTCAATGCTCAATTGCTCATTCACGTACATCCACTCTACATATTTTCTTTCCTACCTACCACACACATGAGAATCATCTCGAGTCTTCTCATCAACTCTACGTCAGAGGAGGCTAGTTGCTTATCATCTCTCTGGCTGGCTCTCATGGTGATGCACTTAACACTTTGGGATTTCACACGCCCACCTTGTGCTCAACCACATGCACGGCCAACTCAACAAACTATTCCCACTCCTGGATAAATCACCCAGAGTTCTTCTAACTCTCTCAATGGAAAGGTCATTCTCACGCTCCTGCCTCTGCCTCAAGTGGAACTACTTACTCCTTCAGGCTTTCTCTCAGTTTGTAAGTCAAAGAAAGACTTTAAGATAAGAATGATCCACCTCATGTAGTTTAAGTCGGAGGATGTCTCGTATAGCTGCAATCATCAACACTCTGCCTAGTGATGGCCTTCATCATGCCAAGTCTCATATGTATCTCAATCTCTTACTGAGTCAATACTCCCTCTCAATTAGGAATGCATTCTTCACCAAGTTTATTTGTTGTAAATGTCTCCACCGCTTCGTGTGTAGGAAGGTGTGTAAGTATACAATTTTTTCTAAGACATTATATCTCTAGATAATATTTCTATCCACTTGGTTTAACCATTAGGAAACACTGGGTTCTTTTAAGGAACTTTATGGCTCTTGGTTGTCATCATAGGATCCATCTGATGGTCAAGTAAATCTATCAAAGGTTTGTGAAGCCACATTGTTTCTCACACTCGCTATATATTTTCCTCCTCTATGGTACTTACACATGTTTTGTTTCTTTGTCAGATCGTGAAACCATGGAAAAAATCATGGTAGAACATCAACCTAATGTGCTCTTCCACCAATTCCGTAATTTCTACCTAATCAATCACATACTCAGAAACTCAAGTTCATAATATGCATATCTCGTGCCATCTGAATGTGCTCATATAAGCATGTTTTATTGTCGCCTAGTGAGTCCGTCTCTGCTTGACCTGCTTTTACATCTAAGCCCATTCACTCCGTGATGGCATTAGAATCAAGTCTCGGTGTTAATCAGATACACTGATCCAAACACTGTGATCAACTTTGCCTAAATTATCATCAATCTTTCTTTTAGATCCATCACTATGGGATTTGCATTCTGTCATGATAAACTTCTTTAATATTCACACTATATATTTTTCTCTCACCTGTGAAAACTTAATGGTTCTCTCTGCTATACACCTTTGTCCCAAGAAGTAGTGCATCATACCTTGTGATCCTTCATAAAAATCAGAAATCAATGCTTGCTTGTTTTCAACAAAAAGGATTTTGCGTTGAATAAGTCATCAAAATCGTTTTGTTAACAAGATCAGAATAATATAGGTTTGGATCACTGTTACTCTGTTAAATCCAAACTCATCAAGAATCTATCTTATCTAATATAGTCGCACCCATGATGGTAGTACTAATGGAAGCTTTTAATTTTATCAAGGTCTCAATATAATAACTCCTGCCAGAAACCTCCGCTCATAGATCTCATGGTATTTTGATACCCTGATTATTGCATTTGATCATATAGATCCACTTGTGGTTACTCACATACTTCCCATTCAAAGACGCCTGTAGGGAAGGCTTAAGTAGCTTGAGTCATACAAAACCAAAGTAGAACAGAGCTTCCCACCCAATCACCTCGATGGGGGCTGTTTCTATTTAGGAGGACTAGTCCAAGAGAGACGTCCCTATGTAACCTGGGTTAAAGGGCTAAAGGTATAATGGATCAACGTGATAGATTCCCTTTACAGATAACTGCCAACTGAGATAGTCAAACAAGATATTGTTCCACTGGAAGGCACATGTTTGCGAGACAAAAAAAAATAAAACATTAGAAAAAAAAAAAAAAAAAAAAAAAAAAAAAAAAAAAAAAAAAACTATTCAATATATATATATATATATATATATATACTTATATTAATTTAAAATGTAATTATTGATGAAATGATACTAACAAAGACAAGCAATATACTTCAATAAATACAAAAGGTAATGTATTCAATGTGTTAAATTCAGCCCTACTATATCACAATGCAATGACTATTATAAATCTGCTCATACATAAATATTGCTGTTGCGTCACTATTGCAGATTTTGGTGACGTCAGCCCTAGTTTATTTCAATTTTGGAGGGCAAAAAGTTAATGTTTTGTACAATAAACCAAGGAAAGCAAGACTACACTTTAATACCAACCAAACCACAAAGTTTTTACACCTAAACAATGTTTAAAAGAGGCTTGACAGTCATAAATATTTATGACTGTCAAGCCTAAATCAAGATAATTTGAGAGACAAAGAGTGCAACATTTTGTCAATTAAGCTTATGAAAGTAATCCATAACTCAAAGCCTATCAATAAATGAGGACAATGTCACAACGCTATGCCAAACAAGAGATCAAACAAGTGTGACGTCACTCATATTATTTACGATTCGTTAGGGTTAGCTAGCCAAGAAGTGGACGTTTTGACAAATCTAACAAATGAAAATCCTTGAAACCTCTATGTCTATGAAGAGATAACCTCACCAAGAACCTTTGATCCAAGCAAAGATTTAAATAGGGCAAAACGTTATCAACTTTAGGTTATGAGACTCTAGGTTGGGGTTATGGTTTCAACAATAAAAGGTTTTGAAAGAGATTTTAACCACAAACAAGTTTCAATGATTATCTTCTAGACTAGTGCCTTGGGTTAATGGACACTGAAGTGAGACTAATGGTCTAGGAGAAACTTAAACCCTATTATCAAGAGAGAGTTAGGGCCTGATGCTATGGTTCACCCAAGCAAACCCTAAGAAGGAAAGACTACCTAGGTGGAAGCTATGTTAGGCCTAAAGCCTCTTCTCTCCTTAAGACTTTGGCAAAACGGCTTATGGACAAATCTATGGATGTAAAGTGTTGCTTAAATACAAGGTTTTCAAAACCTCCGAAGTAAACTCCTAGGTAAACTAAATTAGGCCTTAGGATGCCTTCTTTCTTCAATTTGTGCCTTAAAACTAACTCAAGATAAGAGGAAGTCTAGTGTAGCTATGTCTATGCTAAAACTCCTTCAAATCAATACAGTAAGATTTTATCATGGGGACACCTAGTTTCCCACCCATTTGTGTGTTGGCCCTAGGGTTTCAAGAATTAAGCAAATAATAACAAGATAACAATGTATGCAAGATATTAAATCAACAACTATCCATTCAAGAAGTTTTCGATGAAAAACACTTACAAACTCAGGATGAAGCATAATCCACACCCTAGTTGTAAAACCTTCCAATGATAAATAGCACCACATGCCAAAAGAATAGTCCTCCAAGAGGTTGCGCCACCCAAAGAGAAGAAAACCAAGACAAAAGACTAGGAAAGATATCTCCAAGAGAAAGTTATGTTATGATAAATGAAGAGGCAACGGCCTTCTATTTTATATGATTCATGACCTTTAATTTACAAAAAATAGGTCAACAAACAGCCACAAAGGATGACATTACATTATTCAATTATCTGTCACTTTACATGCTAAAATGCCAAAATGATAAAATGGAGACGTCACCTTTAGGGGAGACGTTGGACCCTTTAGGGCAAAATCATCATCCCGCCAGCTTAACACCTAAACGCTGGTCTCCTGGGCTCCTCTGCAGCCTCTGCTAAGTGTGTGCAAATACCAACACACCTCACCCAAAAAAGTCCAATCCAGCCCCTCCTCTGGTGCCCAATCCATCTAGGTCAACGCCCCATCTCAAGGGGTTGATCCCCATAAAGGGTCTCTGCCAAAACGTCTCGATGAGGGTGTCCTTCTTTCTTCTCCATGCAAGGGCTCACAATAACTCTGTCCCCCTCGGCCTCCGCCATCCTTAAAGAAATCCACTGATGAGCTCTTCGTACCCCATGGAGGTCCTGGAAGCACCATCTCCCATGTGCACCGCATCCTTCCCAGACTGGCCCTCACGGGCGTGGTCCTGTACATCAAAGACTATGACCTCCATGGGGCTGATCAGTTTTAGACATCATAGCAATGTAAATCATATCCTATCATTAACTGACAAACATATGCATGAAATCCCCCGACACTCATCTAATAGCTCTAAGACATTACACACTCCACTCTACAAGGCTAAGGCAAACAACAAGACAATCATTAGCTACTGCCCACAAGGTATGGAGAGTTCCTCAAAGGATCATTCAATCCATGTGTAATGTGGTGATATGGTTTTAGGGATGTCCACCAAGTCGTGCACTAAGCAATGGGTGTTGTCCGTGGGTGCCTTTGTAGAGGCGAACTGTACCCTTCGGCCATGGATGCGATTTTTTTCCAAACTCTATTGCCTTATCTTTCTTTTATATTTGCATTTTTACTACAAGCCTTGGATTTAAGAGGACACTCACGGTTTGCGGCCGAGTCGACAACGCTACCCACTAATATCTTCGCAGAGATGAGAAGGTTGGCTCATGATGAGACCTTTCCTTTGGCCACATGTAACTAAAGGTCATCAGCTCGGTTTGGTGACCGTGATAGTGGCAATGTCATACCGCTAAATACCTATGAACATAATAATGTAATTTCGTGATGAGTCCTCCTATCCTCTTGGTTAGGTCTTGCATTTATTTATTTCATTTTTTCTTAGGGGTCCCTTTAGTTTCTTATCGAGAGGCTCTTTATTGCCTTCTCTGGGATCCCTCACAAGCATCTCTAGGTTTTATTTTCCTATGGCTTTTATCTTTACCACCGCTTACCTTCTGGGCCTTTAGCCCTCTTCTTCCCACAAGATATAAGATGTATTCTCGGAAGGTCATCCTAACGGGCCGACTAAGGAATGGGATGGATGAGCTGATAAGATGGAAAATGATAAGATGGTGGGAGCGACGATGGCTCTCACAACCCCCTTGGTGGCTAACCAAAACCTATGAATACCAAATTTTGCTAAGTTGCCCCATCAATCAACACAACAATGGTCAAGAGGATTAGTGTAAGATCCAAGGCCATCCCGAAATGAAGGGAAACTAATGCATACATAAGAAGGTTATAATGATCAACATGACACATACCATGATACTTCTGACCAATTACCTCATGGAGAAAGAGTCCCCTCCAATGCAAGTCCGTGCCGGTAGTGATGGAAGCTGTAATCACGACAGACAAAGTCGGCCGAGAAGAAAGATGGCCCTCCAGGTTGATGCTTAGGTCGCCCAAGCCTTGCAGCATCTGTCTAGGACCATGTGGGCCTCGGGAGATGATCTCCTAGTTATCCTCGAGACGGGGATAACTTCTCCGTCTAAATCGGGGATATGTTTAACTCAGAGATGTATGAGAACTCTAAAGAATATCCGCATAGACCTCAGACTCCGGGCTTCACACCTCGGCTAAAAAAGGCACGCCGAAAGACGGGTGGTATTGCCACCCCGTAAAGCAATAGTATAAGCATGATAAATGCATATAGGCAGGAAATAAATGTGCATATAAGGCAAGGAAACAAGAAAACAAACAAGATGTGTGTGTAAAAGAAATCAAACAATGCGTATAAACACTAAGTGAATACTTACCAAGCAGGGATTCATGTCCCACCATCTTGGTGGGGTTTGAGGAGACGCCCACTAATGGGTACGGGTTTCTTCCTTCTAAGGTGGACAAATAATAAGAGTTATTCACTGATTCCATTCCTACCTTGAAAGGTCCGGTTTCATGATTGTACACTCTTTCATGCCATTAGTAGGCTCTCCTTTCCTGATATCCCATATCCACACTAATCCTCCTTCTTTGTATTTTCTGGATTCAAGGCCTTTCATCTCTCTCTTGAATCACCCCGTGTATTGTATCGAGGGAGGTGGGTGGGCTCGAGCAAATCTCTTTACGGGACGGATGTGTCTGAACATCATCTTCTTCTTTGGTCTTTCAATATCTTGACCGTCCCTAATTTCCTTATTCTGGAATTGGTCTAGAAGTTGTTGGTATTCTTCTTCTTGGGCCATTCGGACTAGTCAAACTCTTCTTCCTCATAAAGCGGCATATTCCTAGAGAATATCTGCGTAGTTTGTATCACATCTTTTGTCGTTCATTTTTGCGGGGCAACATCATGCACATGAGTTCCAGCTGGTAATGCTGAGTAATCTTCCAGCTTGTCCCATCCTTCAAAGGTAATTGCAAAAGGTGAGATCCATCTCAAGAGACCCTCCTATCATTGCAGCAAACTTTCTAGACAAAAGCATTCCCCACACATCAGGACATCCACGACTATTATGTCCATGTAAACCATCTTCTCAGGGAATTCTTTTACTCGTACTTCAATGTTCCTAAATTACACCATGTGGGTACAGATTTTGATTCAAATCCACAAACATTTTATAAGGCCCGTTACTCTTCGGGGCCTTTATCCGCTGCATAACCTTGAGAGACATCATATTTTGACCGGAAGACTGTGATTCAGTATACAACGAAAGCTAAGAAACTTATTGTTCATTTTAAGAGTCATGAAGAAAGGAGGATTATCACCGTAGGGGATTCTCAAGGATTTGCTCATAAAGATAATTGGGGGTCCTCGTGTCCGTGTTCCCCGCGAAAGAAGTTGTTGAAGCGTTTCTTTGACGTTGGTATTTTAATAGCTTTCAAAGGAACATTCACATGCATTTTGCCAAAGCCCCTCCAAATCAAAATCAAGAGCAATCTTATCAAATTTTAATTTTAGGAGGAGGAACTTCAAAGTCTTTTGTGGTTCACCACTTGTTGATTGGTTTGGGTCTGACACACCCGGATTCCCCTTGCTTCACCGTGATTCCTCGATCCGTTGTTGATTATTGCTAACCTGTACTGTACAGCTTCTTTTCAGGTTTGTTGATGTTCTCATCAATAATGTTTATTCGAGGGCATTCCGGCGAAGAAATCAAAGGCATTGACTGTTGTTGGTCAAAGATTATAAGGACACTCGCCCTTAAATGTGATTCACCGCAGATTCCGTGACATCTGTGGGTTGTCATCCACAAATGCTAGTGATGCCAAAGTATTTGGGACTTCATCTCATTCTTCTTCGGTTTGTAATTTGATTTCCCTTTTGGAATGCCCCTTTGAAAGGAGGTCTAGGTGGCTGGGTCTGGGAATTTTCAAGTATAATGATTCAATTCATCATTTATTCTTGATTCTTCATGATGCTGTTCCATCAAGCTCATAGCCTTTTATCGACACCGGGTGCACGTAGACCGGGCGAGGGCTTAAATAGTTGTGGGACTCTTTTCCGCTTGACATCTATCTTCCCTCTAGGGTTGGAAAAAAGCTCAATCTTGGATGAAAGAAGATTCCCTTCAATTCCGCTGTAATTTCTTGAGCTTCTTGAATGGATTGTGGATTCTTGTCCCTGAGAAGATGTCCCAATTGGCCATTGAAGGATGTAGTATAAAGATGCACAAGATAAACATCTTTCGGCTGATGGTTTGAGGAACTCGCTGGAGTGCAGCTCCAAATCTGGTATGAAATTCTCTTTATTGATTCATTCTCACGTTTGGTAATCCCATATAACCGGGTTAGCAGCATATTTGGATCTTCTTGATGCTCCACCTTTTGAGGAATTTTTCTTCGTTTATCCATGGTTTTATACTCCCATCAGGCAAACTGAGATACCAAACGCCTTGCAAAGATCATAAAGTGTAGCTGAAAATAGCTTCACAATTGCCCTCAAGATCATCGCCATTAGGTGAAGCCGAACAATGCCCGTAAGATACCATGTGTTCTTCAAAGACCACAATAGCATCAATGCGAAAACTAGGGCAACCACTTTTCAGTACTTGGGTGGCACGGCTTCCAGGTAACCAGTATATACTACCATGTCCAAAGGCTCTTGAACAAGAAGACCAGCCATATCTTTGGATTATTGGCGTATTTGTAGTAGTGGAAGTTGATGTTTCTATACGTTTAAAGGAAGTCTCTTTCCAAAAGCAATTTGATAACAGTGAACATAGCTTTGAGGCTTCCTTTGAAGGTCGAGGGAGGGTTATTAAATTTTACGTTCAGGGATGCGCGATAGTTTTCGAAAACTACCAAAGAAATAGGGGAAAGTAGGGAGTCGCCGTGTTTTACGTGAGCGATTATGAGGCAAGGCTTTCTTACCAAAGATATGTTTGAGGAAGGTAGATCTCAAGACCCTTAAACGGCGCCAAAATGTTATCGCATTCGGGCTTGTAGGTAGGCGGTCTTGGTAGCTTGAGTCAAGGCTTAAACCGGAGTAACAGGAGCTTCCCACCCACCTGCCACCCGGCTGGGGCTCTTTCTATTTAGGAGGGCTAGTCCAAGGAGACGTCCCTAAAGTAATCCGTATTTCCAAAGGGCCAAAGGTACCAATGGATCAAAGGGATAGATTCCCTTTACAGATTACTGTCAACTGAGATAGTCAAAGAAGATATTGTTCCACTGGATGGCACTTGTTTGTGAGACAAGACGAATAACTAGAATATGTGCTTTCAGTTGGTTAGTACTTCAAAGCATTAATGACTATCTTCAATATATATATATACATGAGCATTAATTAAATGTAATTATTGACAAAGTCAATGATTACCAACAAAGACAAAGGGTTATAACACTTCTTCAATAAATACAAAAGGTACTTGCATTCAATGTGTTAAATTTAGCCTTACTATATCACAATGCAAAGACTGTTATAAATCTGCTCATACAAAAATATTGCTGTCGAGTCACAATGCACTAGGTGACGTCATCCCTAGTTTATGTCAATTTTGGGGGCAAAAAGTGAATGTTTTGTTCAATAAGCCAAGGACAGCAAGACTACACTTTAATACCAACCAAACCACAAAGTTTCACACCTAAACAATGGTTAAGAGGCTTGACAAATTATGTAAATATTTTTCTATGATGTTTCAAAGGTGACGCCAAAATTTAAATCAAGATAATTGAGAGACAAAGAGTGTAACGTTTTGTCAATTAAGCTTAGGAAAGTAATCCACAACTCAAAGCCTATCAATAAATGAGGATAATGTCACAAACGTTTTATGCCAAACAAGAGATCAAACAAGTGTGACAACCCTATATTGTTGTTGCATTCAGTATTAGGGTTAGCTAGCCAAAGAGCGGATCGCCACAAATCTAACCAATGAAAACCTTGAAACCTCTATGGCTATGAAGAGATTAAATCCCAAATGCAACTTTTGATCCAAGCAAAGATTTAAATAGGGCAAAAGTTATCAGCAAACTAGGGTTAGCGAGGACGCTAGGTTAGGGCTCAATAAAGGGTTTTGAAAGAGATTTTAACCACAAATAAGCTCAAGATTATCTTCTAGACTAGTGCCTTGGGTTAATGGAGTCAATTGGAAGTGAGACTAATGGTTTAGGAGAAACCTAAACTTAATGGACAAGAGAGTTAGGCTTGATGGTGTTACATGCAAGGCCACCAACCCAAAACCCTTAAAAGGAAAGACTTATCGTAGGTGTAGCTAAGGCTAGCCTAAAGCTTCCTCTTCTCCTTAAGACTTCTTTGGAAAAACTACTAGCTTATGGACACAAATCTATGGCTGAAGTGTTGCTTAAATACAAGGGTTTTTCAAAACCCTAGAAGTAAACCCTAGGTGTAAAACTAAATTAGGCCTAGGACAACCTCTCTCTTCAATTTGTGACTAAAACTAACTCAAGATAAGAGGAAGTCTAGTGTAGCCATGGCTAGGCTAAACTTTTCTCAAATCAAATGGCTATAAGATTTATCATAGACATGAAGCTACTATCCACCTACTTGTGTGTTGGCTCCTAGGGTTTAGTGAATTACAAATAATAACAAGATAACAATGTATGCAAGATATTAAATCAACAACTATTCATTCAAGAAGGGTTTTGATGAAAAACACTTACAAACTCACGATGAAGCATTAATCTACACCCTAGTTGTAACCTTCCAATGATAAATAGCACCACATATGCCAAAGAATATTCCTCCAAGAGGTTGCTACCACTCCAAAAAAAAAAAAGAGAAGGAAAACCAAGACAAAGACTAGAAAGATATCTCTCCAAGAGAGCAAGTTATGTTATGATAAAATGAAGAGGCAACGCCTCTATTTATATATATGGGATCTCATGACCTTTAATTACAAAAAATAGTTCAACAAACAAATGACAAGGCCGACATTACATTATTCAATTAATTTTTCACTTTTACATGCTAAAATGCCAAAATGAGCTAATAATGAGACGCCAGTCTCTTTAAGGGAGGCGGCTCTTTAGGGGCAAAATCATCATCCCGCCACCCAAACGTTGGCCCCCGGGATCCCCGCACTCAAGTATGTGCAAACAAGCCCAACACACTCTACCGGCCTCCCGTAAAGCTGCCCACCATTCTGGTGGCGCCCTTTTAACCATCTAGGTCAACGTCCCATCTCTGCAAGGCCGGACTCTAGGTTGTGGGTCTCCCCAAAACGTCCTGGAGCGAGGGCGCTTTTCTTCTTCGCGGTAGGGCTCTGCTGGCGATCTATGTCCCGTCATTTCTCCCAGTTAGTCCACTGATGGTCTCTTCAGCCCCCATGGAGGTCCTGAGCTAATCATCTCCCATGTGCACTGATCCTTCCTGTACTGTCTACGTGCATGGTTCCGCACATCAAAGACTACGGCCTGTGGGATCATCGGTCCTAGACATCATAGCAATGTGTAAATCATATCTCATCATTAAATTTATCAAACATATGCATGAAATCCCACAATTCATCTAATAGCTCTAAGACATTACACGCACTCCACCATAAGGCTAAGGCAACCAACAAGACCACCTATTAACAATACCCACAAGAATGGAGAGTTTCCCCTGTGCTGATCATTCAAGCCATGTGTACGTGGGTGATATGGTTTTAGGATGTCCAATCATAGTAAGACAAATGCACCAAGGGTCGGGGTGTTGTCCTGGGTGCCTCAGAGGAGGCTTAGGCTGTACCCGGCCATGGATGCATTTTTCCAAACCCTTATTGCCTTTATTTTCTTTTTATTTGCATTTTACTACAAGCCTTGACGAAGAGGACACCGCCTTGGCTTGGTGGCCGAAATGACAACGTTATCCACTAGTATCTTCGCAGAGATGAGAAGGTTGGCTCTGATGAGACCCCCCTTCCTTTCGGGCTACTCTTATCCAAAGGTCACTGCCCTGCTCTGGTGACCAGATAGTGGCAATGTCATACCGCTAAATACCTATGAACATAATGGCTCTGGCCAGATGACCTCCCATCCTCTTGGTTAGGTCTTGCATTTATTTTTATTTTTCTTAGGGTCCTTTAGTTTCTTATCGAAAGGCTCTTTATTGCCTTCCCTGGATCCCTTGGCTAAGCATCTCTAGGTTTTATTTTCTCACTTTTTAATCTTAAAAATGCTTACCTCTGGCCTTTAGCCCTTCTTCCTTAACAAGACAAGATGTACTCTCGAAGGTCATCCTAACGTACTGTATCAAGGGAATGGGATGGATGAGCTGATATAAGATGGAAAATGATAAGATGGTGGGAGCTGACGATGGTTCTTCAAACCCCACTTGCGGCTAACCAAAATCCATGAATGGCCTTTGCTAAGGTTCCCATCAATCACCCCCAACAATGGTCAAGAGGGATTAGTGTAAGATCCAAGCAAATATCCAAATGAAAGGAAGCTAATGCATACATAAGAAGGTTATAATGATCAAATATGACACATACCATGATATTCTACCACTCACTGGCTGGAGCAAGAGTCATCTCTCATGCAAGTCCAGCCAAGAGGATGCAGTTTGCATCACTGACAGACAAAGTTTACCGAGAAGAAGAAAGATGGGCCCTCCAGTGGCATGCTCAAGTCGCTCCTTCTGTGATCTACGTCTAGGACCATGGGCCTCGAGACATGATCTCCTAGTTATCCTCAGATATCGGGGATAACACTTCCTCTCTCCTGAATAATATCTGCCATCCTTTTAGGATATACTCTGTATTCTTCTGCTATTGCATCTGCCATATCGCATTTCTTGTTGCTTCTTCAAGGCAAGGAAGTTCATAATCAATGAGGTGGCTCATTACTGAAGGATAGCTCTAAATTCTCTTTTGATTTCTCGAAATGTGCTTTGAGAGGCTTGTATGTTTCTCCTCCTCTTGCAGAGTGAGTCTAGATCACTGTCATAACACCTGAGAATTACCACCATTCAATTTTGAGATCATTGTTCACTGACATATCCATGGATATCTAAATAAATTGAAGTGTTCAATCTCGTGCTTCATTTCTGTGAAGACTTCTTCAGGAGTTGTGTTTTTCAAATTCTAGTGAAGACTTGTTCACACATATATCAGTAATATGCATGCTTCTTCCATGGAATCCTGTGGGAAAGATTCTCATGATTTGCAGTATTGGTTGGGTTCAATGATGGTTCTATTCTTCTTCTTTCTCAAATGGTTTTGTCTTTCCGAAATAAGTGACTCCCTCTAAGGGATAAGCATCTTATTTTCTTGCTAACCTATCTAGAACAAGAAAACAAAAGAACCAACACAATAATATCTCCTAAAGAAGAATAATGAGTACATTTCTAGAATCAAAAATTTTAAGGAATATTGTCACAAACTACAACACCTACTTGTAATGTAGCAAACTTTTAGAAATATAGTTAGAGGAATGACAATTACAAATAATCAAACCTCGGAGTATTTACTTTGAGTGTGTTGTTTTTTGTGAATGCACTGAGATCCCTCTAAATCCACATGACTTTAGCAAGGTTCCTTTTCCCTCCCCGCAATTTTACTTCCATGACAATGATACAAATAGCATATACAAGTGTATACCTGAGGATGATGATATGAGTTCTTCCAATGGTTTCATTGATCTCTGTCCTCTGAGATTTTCATGAAGAAGATAGTCACAGTGTCACCTTTTGTCATCTTTTTATTTTGAAGCTAGCCCTTCAAAGTAAAGGCTTGAGTAAGTGATTGGCTTCCTTTGACTGAATGGCATCTTTCCTTCCATTCATTGATATTTTTATCTGGTAAACCCTTTTGTTTTACCCACAATAAGTCTTCCTCTTAATTCTTGTCTTTCAAGAACTTTAAGTTGCTTGATCATCAAACTTATCATCCATCATAGTTTTGTTCATCATAATTCTTTAGATTCTTCACAACCCTTTGTCAACTAGGCTAGAAAACTATGATGCAAGATAAGCCTTTGAGAGATAGAATAACAATGGTGAGTTGAAGAGCTCCTTCAAAAAGGTGCATAAACTCTAATTCTGAATTTCTGCAGAAAATTGTGAAAACCTAGAAACCCTAGGGC
Source organism: Picea sitchensis (assembly GCA_010110895.2). Taxonomy (NCBI): domain Eukaryota; kingdom Viridiplantae; phylum Streptophyta; class Pinopsida; order Pinales; family Pinaceae; genus Picea; species Picea sitchensis. The sequence continues at coordinate 32,797 of SNQJ01S0063531.1, forward strand.
CAAAATTTCAAATGCTTTGAAATGTCACTCTAAGAGTCTCAAGAGAGGAGGCCATTCCTATACAAAATTATCCCAATGTTCAAGTGTTTAAGGGCTTAAACACTTCATAAAGGAATGTTGTATGATTTTTTGAAACCCTAGGAGGGTCGTACGGCTCATAGAAAATAGAGAGGAGACTAGTAGATGCTTGTGCAATGGGTTCCCAAGACCTATGCTAAGGATACCATGTGTTGATTTTTTAATAGGCTAGGTTAAGTATGAAGTTCAATCCATTTTATTGCTTTAACCACAACCATAAAATGCTGCTAAACAAGATCACAAGAAGAAGCACCATGCACAAGAACACAAAATGTATCTTTGGAAACTCCTTCTCAACAAGGGAAGAAAACCTACCCAAATCCTTTTGTTATATTCTTCAAGAGAAAGACCTTCACCTCCAAGAAATACTTATCACACAAGAGGGAAAAGCTTAAATCGAGAACTCTAGCTTCCAAGAGAGGTGTGCAACTTTTACAAAGAAGTGTACTTTTGTTGAAATTTCGAAACTCACAAGTAAGATATGATTCCACAAATGGGGAATCATCCCTTACTTATATTAGACCTTGTCAAATCAACAAAGGCATCCATTGGCTCAATAGGGCCTAATTCTCTAAGTCACTTTGTATTATTATTATTATTATTATTAGTTATAATTAATATTGATATTAATATTAATTATCTTTTACATTTATTATTAAACATATTAAGGTGGGGCCGACCTGTACCCTTTACATAACAATTAGGGTTACAGGTAGGTCTGACTCTTGAACAGTATATAGCAAAGGATCTGATACACCCACTAGTGCTCATCCACTAGGGGCACGTCCATAGGGATGTCATAGCTCTGATTCACTGCATTACACAGAAGAACCAGATCTTCATACGTTCACATGTGCTCGTCCATAGGCACGTCCACTCTACAGATCTTATTTCCCACTGCCACACACAGGAGAATCATCTGGAGTCTTCTCGTCAACTCTACTGCTCAAAGGAGGCTAATACATCATCTTTATTTTTGTTCTCATGACGATGCACCCAACACTTTGGGATTTCACATGTTCACCTTATGCTCAGCCACAAGCACGTCCTAACTCAACAGAGCGCTCTTCCTACTGGATAATCATCTAGAGTTCTTCTCAACTCTCTGAATGGAGGAGGTCATCTCTACGTTCCCAACTCTGTCTCAGGCAGGAACCACGTACCCTTCTTAGGGGCTTTCTCTCAGGTTTGTAAGCTAAGAGAAAGACTTCACATAGTAGCAATGATCCACACCTCACAGGTTTGTAAGCTGGAGAATGTCTCACATAGCTGCAATCATCAACACTTTCTACCTAGGCAAGAGACCAAACAATTCGTCGTATGCTTTGAAATAACAATGTAATGTAAACTCATCACTAGGACACACATTTTAAGGAATCTTAAAATAAAGCTTAGTGAAAAGGTTAATGAATTCATATATGGATTCATTCTCCTCTTTAAGCATAAAATTAAGTTTAATGAATAAGAAAGAACCATCCTGTTTGTGGCCCCATTTTTCTTTGAATTTTCACTGAAATGAATCCCATCCATCGATGGAAGCACCAAGAAGGGATTTGTACCACATTTGTGCATCCCCCTCAAGAATCTACATGAACATCTTCATCACCACATCCTCATATTCCACCTCCCAATCATCCACAAATTTCAAAAAATCAGTCAAATGATCCTCAATTGATACTGCATTGTTCCCTGCAAACTTTGGTAAGTGTTTCCAATATTCACTTGTAGGAAAGTTATGAGGTTGATTAGGAATTACGATAAAAATTAGTGGGGAATAAATAATTAAAGTAAACCTTACTTGATTTGCAGCTACGGCCATAATATTAATCTGAGATGAAAACAAGCATTGTTGCTTCCATAGTATTAGCTTGAGATGAAAATAGGCATGAACCCAAATAAGGTTTTGAAATTACATTTACCAAAGAAATCGATACGCTTACCAACTTAGGTGGAGTTCCCGGTGAAAGTATATTATTCTTCTATAAAAGATGTTTGAGTTCGCTCATGCCCAAAACTATGCCTTGTGTATGATGAAATCTGGGCGATTTTCCTTGTGTTCCCCAGTGGAGTTGACCCTGTTTCTTGTGGAGTCGCTAGGTGAGTCCAAATAAAATAAAGTGAAGCTCACCAATTTCGTTGTAATCCAAGGATTGATTCTTCCTCGACAATGACGCAAATTTGTTAGCACAAATTTCTGCACTTGATAGAATATAAAGAATTATGAATTAACAGGCTAGAAATTTGTGCAAATATAGGAGGAAGTGTCCAAACGTGTCACTGAAAAATACTCCTCTCTGTTTGGGCTGGTGTGTGCCAACCTCGGGGGGGTGTCCCTAGGATTTCCTTCTGTTATTTTCAACCTATAAAATCTACAAAAAGGCCATATAAAGAATAACAAGAAAATGTGTTTTTGGATGCGATTAGACAACCAAAAGTTACAAATTTTTTATTTTAAAGTTTTTTTGGTGGAATCCTTGCAACGTTAGATTAAAAGAGATGAAAGAAAAGGAAAAAAAGAGTTATTAAGTGGTTGATTGCACCAAAATAGTAGGCTAATAATTTCTAAATCTTGCACAAAATTCAACACAATACCAACAAACCATGAGAACTTGACAAAAGCACAACAAAGCTTTATTCTTGTGTTTACCAAAGGGTTGATTGTGCCATAGAGACAAGTACAAAAACTGGTTTAGTGACAATCCTTACACAAAGAAAAAAGAAACTAGAAAGGAGAAAGCGAGAAAGTGAGAAAGTTTGTTGCTATTGAAGAAATCCAACCTAGAATCAATGGAGAAACCCTTAATATATAGAACTATGAGGGCACACATCCCAATAATAACTTTCCCTCATGCAAGGCGCATATGTGAAAAGAGAGTGCATGAGAGAAATAGGAGAGAAAATAGGGTGCATGGGATGCAAATAGAATGTGAATGGATGGAAAAGGAATGTGCATGGGATAGAGGAAATACGATAGCACACATGTGGGAGAGAGAAGTCTGGAAAGGGAGTGCGCATGGGAGAAAGGGAATGTGCATGAGTGGAAGGAGGGCCCATGAGAGAAATAGGAGACACACATGCACAAAAGAGGGAGTGTGTATGAAAAAAGGGAAACATGCGCATGGGAAGGGAGAGGTAGATGTGGACGTGAGACATACATGCGCTACAGAGGGAGTGCACATGAGAAAAAAGGGAATGTGCATGAGGGAAAGGGGGAGTTAAATGAGAGAAAAAGGACATGCACATGGGCCGAATAAAGTAGAGTTGCACATAAGAGAGAGAGAGAGTTAGGTGAGACTTGAGTTAACTCAACCATGCCAACTTGCAACCCACTCCATGTGCCAACTCATCTCAATGCATGCGCCTTGGTGCCTCAACCATGCATGCGCCTTAGCTTGACCATTTGACACTCACATGAACTACCAGATGTCGTAACTTGTAGATGCCACATGTCACCATGCATGGTGACCATACTTGCTAATAATACCACTTCTGAAAATAACAGTTCGCCCAAAAATTATGAAAAGACAAAAAATGTTCAGGATTGCTAGGAGAACCCTGCCAAATATAGCACTGGTAAAAATAGAAACTCCTTACATGTCAACGAAAATGGATTCATTGGATTCGATGTTCTATAAGCAAACCATATATGTACTCGAAATCATCATTTGAACCCTCGAAATCTAACTGCTAAAAATAGTAAGTGTTCGCATGTCATCCAAAAAAGGCTCATTGTAATTGTGAGCTTGCAGGGACTCTAAATATATGATCAAAACTACCATGTGGACCTCTAAACAGTGTCTCCTAAAAAAGTAGGAAATCTACTAAAAATAACCATCTCTCTCTAATCCATGAAAACATGTGCAAACTCTATCTATGAATCAATAAACACCACTGAACCAATCATGTACCTGAACCCCTACGGGAATTGTTACCCCCCCATTCTAGGGGTAACCAAGGTGATGATGTCTCGAGGCTCACATGTAGCATACATGGACTGTCGAGAGTTAGATGACCAATACAACCCACATTGAGTAGATACAGTCCATCCTCTCCACCATGCATCACCACTCATCATCAATGGCATAGTAGCGTCCACCACACCATCTTGGTCCACAAAAGACAACAGGTCTTACTTAATGAGGTAACAAGTCCAGTCTCATGGTAAGTGTCACTTTAATAATTGAAGCATTTGAGCATGTTGCAAAGAGTCCTTTCTTGATTATGGAACATTTGCTTGGAAATTATATCTTTTTCCTTATTTCACCTTGGTGGTTGACATGGTATCCTAGTAAGTTGGCCATCCTCAGGAAAAGGGTTGCTACTGGGGTGTCTCCTTGAAGGGTCATTGTACCATTCCCACTCATACTTACCATGACACCCCTCCCATACCTAAATTTGTCAAAGTTTACAAGGTCTTTGAGCATTTGTTTAATGTGGAAAGGGGGGACTTGATGCACTTGTTTGGGTGGTTCTTTTGTTAAATGTGGCTTACTTGGCATGATTCATATGACTTGTGGACCCTTGGAGAGCGTATTTTATTGTCTTTGTAGGACCTTGCTCGGTGAAAGTCATTCATGAAGGGACTAAGCCACTTGGACCTTCATAGAGGCTTGAAAGCCCATTGGATGGATGTTGTGCCCCACACATTGGAAGCCTAGGATGATGAATGTTGCACCTTGGATGACATGTTTATCACTTGAGAAAGGTCTGGAACCATGAAGAGAAGATGCAGTCACCCTCATTTGCCCAAACGTCCCTCTTTTGCAACATGACATCACACATTGAGGAGATAGTTGGGTGTATTTTGTGCACTTGGTAGTGTTGTGGGCTTGTAACCCCACACTTTAGCTTGATTTGGGGATGGCATGGCACATTTCTAGCATGACGTCCTAGCCTTTGGAGGATTACCTTCACATGTTCCACCTTGGAGAGAGTATTGTGGGTTTACATACCATTATTTTGTCATTTTTCATCATATTGTAGCCTATGTGGATGAAAAGAGAAAAATGTTTTGCTAATTAAGCATTATGACTTTGGTTTTGACCTAAAATCAAGGATTTGATTGTAAATGTGGACAAACATGCCTTGTATTTTCCTCTATAAATAGAGGCAAATCACTTTCATTTGAACAAAACTCACGTGTGAGGGTTCTCCCTCAAGGAAAATTCCAGCCTCTCTATTTTCTCTTGTGCATCATGGAAAAAGGCTTGTCTTTGGCATTTTTGAGCAAATCGATTTCTCGTGAGGATTTATCTTGGATGAATGTGGATGATATTAGGTAAAGAATAGGGTTAGACATCTATATTCTTGGATTTTGTGAGTATATTTATGAAATTGCTTATCTTTGTTCAAGGATTTTAAATTTTAAACCATAGGAGAAGTACAAAGGTGTACACCCTCCACTAGAGATCTTTCATTGTTTGTCTTGCAATCGTTCAAGTTTTTTTATAGGAAGTAGAAGGGCCTACACTAATGTTACAAAATATTGGCTAGGGTTAATATTCTAGGAAGTAAGAGGGTTTACACCCCTAGAAGATCTTGTCCTAGTTCAATTTAAATCACTAGAACATCTTGAGGAAAGGAGGACGGCTTGGTTTCATAAGGCTTCAAAACCAAGGTTCAAGTTGGCTCTTCCTCTTCATATTTTAGTTGTTATTTGACTCTATTTCCCAAGGATAAATTGTTGTAATTACATTAGAGAACATAAATTGTTGCATTGGAACACGTGAAATAAGTTCATTTTGAAATCGTCCTAATTTGTCTTGATTGCACTCATCATTAGCTAGTCTCCCTAGCCAAAGAGTCTTGTTTGAATGGGATTTACTTACTACTGTAATTAAATTAATGCTACAACCATTAGGGCTGAAGCAAAACATTATCTTAACGTTGTCTTTCTCTCAATTCTGACTGTTGAAAGTTGTATTCAAATATTGGAAACTAATCTACAAGTTAAGGGATTTTATTGGAATATTTGTTTGTTGATTTTAACGATTGTAATTCATTGTTGTAGCAAAAATTTGTTACATCCATATAGGGCTGTCACAAAATTGATGATAATACTTGGTTTATAACCCTTTCAATTGTCAAAATTATTGTTTGAATATTGAAATGTTATCTACTAATGAAGGGTGTTTGTTTCAAGATATTACTTGCTGATTTTGACAGTGATTTATTGCAATTGTTAACATTTTCTTCTTGTTGATACAAATTATAGTCTACTGCAATTTTTGGGACAACAAGGTTTTTTTTGTTTCCCTTAGTGTTTTGGGGTTTATTTTCATGATCTTTGGTCTTGGGATAGTGGTTCTAACGTTTATTTTGCAGGTTATTGATCAAACTCTTTCTTACCTTCACCAAAATCATCATTCTTCAAACCCTAAGCACCCTCATATCATGTCCTATAGGGGTTTTCCTTTCACTGCTTTCTTTTCCCCCTCATTCCCCCTAGGGTCACCCAAGACTCCTCCCTTGTGGTAAATTTATTCTTCACTAAAAGAGGGGAGTGTTTATCTAAGGTGACAGTGGGTAGATTCTCTTGAGTTGTCACACATTTGTGGGTTGAGGTTGGCTTTTCTCAACCTACACCTTGTGTGATAAAATTTTGGCGTCGTTGTCGGGGAGGATTTTAAATCTTTTCTGAGCTCAAAACAACATTTGACAAGTTTTTCCCTCAAATCCTTTACCCAAACTTGCATGGTGACTCCATTAAGGGAATTACCCTCTTATCAACTTCCGATGAACATCATATAAGTTTATATGATGAGTCCATTAAGGGAAGATACCCTCTCCATCTTCGATGAGCCTTGAGCTCATTTGGTGACTCCATTGAAGTGTTATTTAAGATAATGGAATTATGGCACCATGGGACTTTCACGATCTTAGGATGAGCCATTGGAAAAAACTTACTGTATCACGAGGACACTTTTGCAGATGGAAAAGAAAAAAGTTGTTGATGAAGTCGTTGAGCATCTGATGAGTCTTATAAAGGGGTTACATCAGGAATCTACTGAAGAACCACTTGGTGAAGCACCTCTTACTAAAGAGAAATCCCTTGTGTATGAATAAAGTTGCCAAGAAGATCCCAATGAAGTTTCTCATGCTGAAAGCTTAGATGAGACATTGGTGTCTATTTTCCCTTTGGAGGAAGATGAAGTTTCCAAGCCTGGCAAAGAAGTAATCGATTCTAATGATATAAGTAAATTTGTGGATCATCCCTCAGATAGAGTTGACGATCATATTGATGATTTCATATGTGTCCAAAAGCGTGGATGGGATATTGGTTGTTTCAGTTTTGATAGAGGTCTCTGTTAATATTATGGTAGCTTCGGGAGGTATGAACCTCTATTGTGACCTATGACGAGACTAGAATCCTCTGGAAGGAAGCACAGAATTAAAGGAAACCCTAGACAAGTTGTCCGCTGAAGAAATATATTTAAATTGAATTTATTGATACCCAGAAGGAGAAGTCGGCCCCAGTTAGACTGGCCAGTCCACTATAAATACAGGGCGTCAGTTTCATTATTTCACATCTTAGCAATTGCAGCAAGATCTAAATCTGCGCAGGCAGGTGCAGGCAGTAGCAGTTTGGTGCACAATTTTTCTGGGAGAGCTGGGAAAGTGGTGCGCTAGATTTTGGGTGGGATCATCTGTTCAGTATAGTTTTATTCTCTTGCTTGGTGCATTTAGCCTCTCTTGGCTTTGCTACCAGGATTCTCTTCTCAGTCAAGGTCAAGGTCCTCGGAGGGTGGCTTCAGCCTGTGGTTGGGTGACGAGGGTATCGTCAATGGTTAAACGAGCACAATCCTCTATATTTTAACAGGTTATGGGCCCACACCCCTTCAATCAGCCTAAAACGTTGGAAGGAAACATAACCGCTAAGTATTGAGCTCATTGAGGAATTGTCGCTAGAATTACTAGCAGGAGAAGCTTCCAAAGAACTGCAGCTAGGGTTACTAGCAGTAGCAGTCGCAGAAACCCTAATTCTCAGATCCAACACCTTGTGATGGAGCATCTTGCTCAAGGAGAATATATTCAGATGCGCCCTAACTCAGCGCACCTATTGACTTTCTTAGAAGAAAGAAATGACGAAGTTGAAGTTTTGGATCAAGGCATGACCAGTTATCAGTAAACCAAAGACATGTGTGAAACAATCAGTCTCTTGCATTACTCAGCACTTACCGAGACAATTGAAGACGATATGTGGATAATCGACAGTGGATCTTCCAGGCACATGACGGGAGATCAAGCTAGACTCTCAGATCTAAATGAGAGAAAGACATCGTACAAAGTGGAGCTTGGAGACAA
>SNQJ01S0063532.1:0-11424 GCA_010110895.2 Picea sitchensis
TTAGAATTTCCAATCCTCCTTTTCTTAAATTTGTCATTGGCAATTAAGAAATATCTTGCAGACTGCATACAATCAATGAATAGAGTTTTGTAGAACACCTTGTTTGCGGAATTTAGTTGACAACAAATACGAATCACCACACTGGGTTCAACTGATGGGTCCAAGAATCGAGCATTACATTCTTTATACTTTCTCTTTGCCTCCACAGATACACTATATTTAGGATTTCCTAAAATTTCTTTAGCTGCTTGGATGGTGTGTTGGCCATCAACTATCCAAAAATTGATGTTCTTAGCATCTATATCTGTCTCATTTAGATTTTTTATAGGGTTTACCAATGGATCAGACTCATTGATATTGAATGGAATCAGAAGAGCATCAGGCAATGATGTTTGAAATTTCTCTAGAAATGATTTCATTAATACTTGAACATTTGAATCATCTCGTGATCTCAATTTAAATACTTTAGGGGGTTCCCTAAATATTTCAACATCCACCTTTCTACTGATGGTACTTGAAAATAAATAACATTGCTTGAATGTTGCATGAATTTCATCACATTGGTCTGCAAGTTTCACTGTCTGAGATTCAACTTTCCTATCTTTCTGAAAATCTGTAGCAGGTTCGAAATCACTTTCTACAATGTTTTCTTCCAAGTTACTTAAATATAGTCTTCTCAAAGCAAGTAATTGAGCATCTAGTTTATCATCTGGTATTTTGTTAGGTAGTTTACCCTTTTGGTGCAAATAAGGAAGCACATATGATGTTTGTTTACATCTCAAATAGCGGTATTTTAGAACAACAATGATACGTTCTAAAAGATCTATGCAGTTTTTTAAACCAGATTTAATAAAGCTTTCATAGCTATCCAACTTGAACATTGAATTTTTTATTGTATTTGGGAACTCCTTATTTAAGGCTTCAATCAAATCTGGTCTAAATTTGGTGTACTCCACTTGACAAGAAACCAATTTTACTTCACTTTCTTTAATAAACTCCAACTGAAAATCGATGTGACTCTCATTGTGAGCATAGCAATTCACAATTATTCCCAATATATGTGGATCTTTTCAATCTATGGATCCAAATAGATACATATCTAGAAACATATTCATGGGTGTTTCTATTTGAACATACCAATCATCCACAAAGTCATAGTTATTGGATGTATTGTACTTCCTAATCATTTCAAAAGTAGAAGTTGAAATTGTTGTTGAAACTGCAATTTGAGTGGCATGAGTTTTTTGTTTTTTGGATGACGGTTGTAGCATTTTTCTTTCTTTGGAGTCGAGGGACTTTGAAAACAATAATAAGAAATTTTTATCATAAATCACAATGAAATTATAATTACAAATTTTATCATACATTTTTCTATCAAAATTTGAAAGGACCAGATTCTCATCTAACCATTTTTAACGAACTATAAATAATAATAAAAAAAACCATACCAATTGGAGGAGGAATCATTTGTGTGTTGGTTTCTTTCCTTTTTTTCTTCAACGCTTTACATGGAATTTTAGATGCGCTACATTCCATAGTTTTTGAAAACAATAGTTAAAAAATTGTCTATAATTTCAAATGGATGGAAAAAAACATGCAATAACAAACATTACTAAAGAGCCTTATAATATATCATTTTTTCGTTTACATGCACAAGAACAAATACATTTATGTCCTATGCAAGCTACCCACATAATGATATAACAAAATTGATCTAGTGTCAACTTGCATACAAATATTATCTAACTATTTGTAAATGAGTATGAGTTAGATTTAAAAATGTCATATGAACATAAGACTTGTGATGTGTCATATTTGCATTCACTTTTTTCCTCGATGCTTTCATTTGAATTTCAGTTGCACCGTAGTTCTTATCATATGAAAATATTGTAAAATATAATATTACAATAATTTCAAAAGAATTAAAAGAACAAGAATTCAAAAATAGAATTGTTTTCTATAACATCCCATTTCATACATATGCACAACAAAATGGAAGTCCATATCATACACAACCTTACTACAAGAAAAAAAATAGCTCAAAATTATTCAATTAACATTAATATACTAGCATATTGTAAAACCATTTGTAATAGAGTTTAAACCTATTTTGAAACTACCATACCATTTAAAGGATATTGTGTTGGCGTATTCTGTGATTTTTCTTTTTTCTTCCGTGATTTTTCTTTTTTCTTGGATAATTCCTTTGAACTTTCACTCGCTTCATAGTCCATGATTTATGAAAATAAAAATAAGAAACTATTACCACTACTTGAAATTATTGAAGACAACATAAATTTATAAATATTATCATTTCTTGTGAAATTGTACTTGTAACAAAATGAACAAGAATCATGACAATCATTTGAACAAAGATATTGCTAGAACATGAATTGCATCATTTTGATTGGTCATTGAGGAAAATTAGCACCCACTAGTTTTCCTTCTAGAGAAAGCGCATTTCCAACAACAACATTATATAGTGAAAGAAAACTAACTACTACTCAATTTCCATATAAGAAAGGAACAAGTGTAAATCTTATGACAATGTCATATTTAAATACAATTATTCTTTCGTAGTCATAGATCTTCTTTGCTCTCTCTAGAGCTGATAAAAAGACGTCTCAAACAACACCATTCGGCGGTGGTGAAAAGGTATCAAGTGTTAAATTTCACTTTTGCATAAGCACAAGCACATTTCGAACAACATCATTCAACTGGTGGAAAGCTAGCGCGTACTATCTTCCCCTTTTGTACAAGCACAAGTGCATATCAAACAAACTCATTACATCGGGGTGGAAAGCTAGTGTGTGCTATATTTCCCTCTTGCACAAGCACAAGTGCATATCAAACAACATCATTGCATCATGGGGGAAAGTGCACGTGTAGGGGAAAGCTAGTACGTTCTATATTTCCCTCTTGCACAAGCACATACGCATCTCAAACATCATTCTAGCAGAGGGTAAAGTTAACACTTGCTAACTCTCCCTCTCGCACAAGTACAAACACATCTCAAACAATATAATTCCATTGTAAGGAAAATATAGTGTCTGCTAACTTTCCCTCTTGGACAAGCACAGATGCATCTCTAACATCATTTCACCATGGGGAAAATATAGCATGTGCTAGTTTTCCTTTGTGCACAAACAAAAGAGCATATAAAACAACATCATTCCACCATGGTAGAACAAGAACAAGTGCTAGCTTTCCCTCTTGCACAAGAACAAGTTCATATCAAACAACATCATTCCACCTTGGAGTAAAGATAGTGCATGCTAGTTTTCCCTCTAGCACAAGCACATATCAAAGAACATCATTCCACCTTCGGGGAAAGCTAGTGTATGCTAGTTTCCCTATTACACAAGAACAAGTGCATATCAAACAACATCATTCTACCATATGTAAAAACTAGAATGTGCTAACTTTCCCTCATGGACAAGCACAAACACATCTCGAACATCTTTCCATCGGGGGGGAAGCTAGCACATGCTAAATTTTTGTTTTGCACAACCACAAGCATATCTAAAACAAAATTATTTCGGTGTGGGGGAAAGCTAATGCCTGCTTTTTTTTTCATCTTGCACAAGCACATATCGGACAACATCATTCTATCATGGGGGGGAAATAGCACGTAATAGCTTTCCCTTTTTCACAAGCACAAGTGCATATCAAACAATATCATTCCACCAAGGTGGAAAGATAACACGTGCTAGCTTTCTCTCTTGCACAAGCACAAGTGCATCTCAAACAAAATCATTCCATCATGGGGGAAAGCTAGCATGTAGGGGAAATCTAGCATGTGCTATATTTCCCTCTTGCACAAGAACAATTTCATCTCGAACATCATTCTAGCATAGGGGAAAGTTAACGCGTGCTAACTTTCCCTCTCGCACAAGTACAAACACATCTCAAACAACATAATTCCACTATAAGAAAAAGCTATTGTGTGCTAAATTTCCCTCTTGGACAAGCATAGATGCATTTCGAACATCATTTTACCATGGGGGAAAGCTAGCACGTGCTAAATTTCCCTTATGCACAACCAGAAGAGCATCTAGAATAACATCATTCCACAATGGAAGAAAGCTAATGCACGCTAGCTTTCTGTCTTGCACAAGCACATCTCAAACAACATCATTCTACCGTGGGGGAAATCTAGCACGTGCTAGATTTCCCTCTTGCACAAGAACAAGTGTATATCAAACAACATCATTCCACCTTGGAGTAAATCTAGTGCATGCTAGTTTTCCCTCTAGCACAAGCACATATCAAAGAACATCATTCCACCTTCAAGGAAAGCTAGTGTGTGTTAGCTTCCCTATTACACAAGCACAAGTGCATCTCAAACAACATCATTCCACCGTAAGTAAAAACTAACATGTGTTACATTTTCCTCATGAACAAGCACAAATACATCTTGAACATCATTCCATCGTGGGGGAAATCTAGCACATGCTAAATTTATGTTTTTCACAACCACTAGCACATCTAAAACAACATTATTTCAGTGTGGGGGAAATTTAACACGTGCTAGCTTTCCATCTTGCACAAACATAGCTTGGACAACATCATTCCACCATGGGGGAAAACTAGCACATACTAGCTTTCCCTTTTGCACAAGCACAGGTGCATATCAAACAATATCATTCCACCGTGGGGGGAAGCTAGCACGTGCTAGTGTTCCCTCTTGCATAAGCACAAATGCATCTCAAACAATATCATTCCACCATGGGGGAAAACTACCATGTAGGGGAAAGCTAGCACGTGCTATATTTCCATATTGCACAAGCACAATTGCATCTCGAACATCATTCTAGCATAGAAAAACGTTAGCGTGTGCTAACTTTCCCTCTTGCACAAGCACAAACACATCTCAAACAACATCATTCCATCATGGAGGAAAGTTTGTGCATGTTAGCCTTCCCTCTTTCACAAGCATAAATGAATCTCAAACAACATCATTCAACCCTAAGGGAAATCTAGCGTGTGCTAGATTTCCCTCTCGCAGAAGTACAAGTGAATCTTGAACAAAATCATTCCACCGTAAAGAAAAGCTAGTGTGTGCTAACTTTTCATCTTGCACAAGCACAGAAGCATCTCAAACATCATTCCACCATGGTATATGTGCTAGCTTTCCCTCTTGTACAACCACAAGCGCATCTAGAACAACCTCTTTCCACTGAGGGGAAATCTAATGCATGTTAAATTTTCGTCTTACACAAGTACAAACACATATCGGAAAACATCATTCGATTGTAGGGGAAATCTAGCTCTCCCTCTTGCATAAGCAATAGTGCATATCAAACAACATTCCACCATTGGAGAAAGGTAGCACGTGATAGCTTTCCCTCTTGCACAAGCACATGTGCATCTTGAACAACATTATTCCACCATGAGGGAAAGCAAGCGTGTGTTAGCTTTCCCTCTTGCATAAGAACAAATGCATCTCCAACAACATCATTCCACCATAGAGTAAAGCTAGCATCATTCCACCATGGGGTGCATCTACTGTGTGCTAGCTTTTCCTATTTTGCAATCACAAGTGCATCTCGAACAACATCATTCCACCATGGGGGAAAGCTAGAGTGTCCTAGATTCCCCTCTTGCACAAGCACAAGTGCATCTCTAACAACATCATTTTAGCATGGAGTAAATATTACACATGCTAGTCTTCCCTCTTGCATAAGCATAAGATAATCTTGAACAACATCATTCCACTGTGAAGGAAATCTAGTGTGTGGTAGCTCTCCCTCTTTGAACAAGAACAAGTGCATATTGAAACAACATCATTCCACCGTGGGGGAAAGCTAGATTATGTTGGATTTCCCTCTTGCAAAAGCACAAGCACATCTCTAACAACATCATTCCACCATGGGGGAAAGCTAGTGCATGCTAGATTTCCCTCTTGCACAAGCACTAGCGCATCTCGAAAATCATCCCACCATGGGGGTAAGCTAGCACGTGTTAATTTTTCCTCTTGCACAAGAACAAGCTCATATTAAACATCATTCAATATGGGGGAAAGATAGCATGTGCTATCTTTCCCCCTACCACAATCACATATTGAATAACATCATTCCAAGATAGGGGAAAGCTAGCGCGTGCTAGCCTTCCATTGTGCAGAAGAACAAGTGCATCTCGAATAACATCAGTCCACCATGGAGGAAATGTAGTGCGTGCTAACTTTCCCTCTTGCACAAGCACAAGTGCATATCAAACAACATTATTTTAGCATGGAGGAAAGATTGCACATGCTAGTCTTCCATCTTGCACAAGCATAAGCTCATCTTGAACAACATCATTCTACCGTCAAGGAAATCTAGTGCTTGCTAGATTTCCCTCTTGAACAAGAACAAGTGAATCTTGAAACAACATCATTCAACCGTGGGGGAAATCTAGTTTATGTTGGATTTCCCTCTTGCAGAAGCACAAGCACATATCGAACAACATCATTCCATCGTGGGGGAAATCTAGTGTGTTCTAGCTTTCCCTCTTACAAAGGCACTAGCGTATCTCAAAACTCATCCCACCATGGTGGTAATCTAAGGCTTGCTAGTTTTCCCTCTTGCACAAGTAGAAGATCATCTCAAACAACATCATTCAATGTGGAGGAAATCTCACATGTGCTAGCTTTCCCCCTAGCGCAATCACATATCGAATAACATCATTCCAACATGCAGGAAAGCTAGCGCATGCTAGTTTTCCATATTGCAGAAGCACATGTGCATCTCGAACAACATCATTCCACCATGGGGGATAGATAGCACGTGCTATATTTCCCTCTTGCAAAAGCACAAACACATCTCGAACAATATCATTTTAGCATGGAGGAAAGCTTTCACATGCTAGTCTTCCCTCTTGCACAAGAATAACCTCATCTTAACAACACCATTCCACTGTCAAGGAAATCTAGCGTGTGCTAACTTTCCCTCTTGAACAAGCATAAGTGCATCTTGACACAACATCATTCCACCATGGGGAAAAGCTAGTTTATGTTGGATTTCTCTCTTGCAAAATCTCAAGCACATATCGAACAACATCATTCCACCCTGGGAGAAAGCTAGTGCATTCTAGATTTTCCTCTTGCACAAGAACTAGCACATCTCGAAAATCATCCCACCATGGGGGTAAGATAGCACGTGCTAGTTTTCCCTCTTGCACAAGCACTAGCTTTCCTCGAAAATCATCCAGAATGACATCATTCCAACATGGGGGAAAGATAGCGCGTGCTAGCTTTCCCCCACATTGAATGATGTTGTTTGAGATGAGTTAGTTCTTGTTCAAGAGGGAAAACTAGCACACACTATCTTACCCCCATGGTGGGATGATTTTCGAGATGTGCTAGTGCTTATGCAAGAGGAAAATCTAGAATGCGCTAGCTTTCCCCCACAATGGAATGATGTTGTTTGAGATGTTCCTGAGATTTTGCAAGAGGGAAATCCAACATAAAATAGCTTTCCCCCACAGTGGAATGATGTTGTGTCAATATGCACTTGTGCTTGTTCGTGCTAGGTTTCCATCTTGCAGAAGCACAAGTGCATGTTGAACAACATCATACCAACATGGGGGAAAGCAAGTGCATGCTAGTTTTCTCTCTTGCACAAGAACAAGCACATCTCAAACAACATCATTTTAGCATGGAGGAAAGCTTTCACAAGCTAGTATTCCCTCTTGCACAAGCATAATCTCACCTTGAACAACATCATTCCACCATCAAAGAAATCTAGCTTGTTCTAGCGTTCCCTCTTGAACACGCACAAGTGAATCTTGAAACAACATCATTCCACCATGGGGGAAAGATAGTTTATGTTGGATTTCCCTCTTGCAAAAGCACAAGAACGTCTCGAAAAACATCATTCCACCGTGGGGGAAGGATAGCGCATGCTAGCTTTCCCTCTTGCACAATCACTAGCACATATCAAAAATCATCCGACCATGGGTGTAAGCTAGCGTGTGCTAGTTTTCCCTCTTGCAAAAGCACAAGCTCATCTCAAACAACATCATTCAATGTGGGGGAAAGCTAGCATGTGCTATTTTCCCCCCTAGCACAAGCACATCTTGAACAACATGATTCCACAGTGGGGGAAACCTAGCACATGCTATCTTTCCATCTTGCAAAATCATAAGTGCATATCGAAGAACTTCATTCCACCATGGGGGAAAGCTAGTGCGTGCTAGCTTTCCCTCTTGCACAAGCACAAGCGCATCTTGAACAACATCATTTTAGTATGGAGGAAAGTTTGCACATGCTAGTCTTCCCTCTTGCATAAGAATAACCTCATCTTGAACAACATCATTCCACCGTCAAGTAAATCTAGCGCGCGCTACCTTTCCCTCTTGAACAAGCACAAGTGCATCTTGAAACAACATCATTCCATTGTGGGGGAAAGTTAGTTTATGTTGGATTTCCCTCTTGGAAAAGAACAAGCACATCTCGAATAACATGATTCCAACATGGGGGAAAGCTAGCGCATGCTAGCTTTCCATTTTGCAGAAGCACAAGTGCATCTCAAACAACATCATTCCACCATGGGGGAAAGATAGCGCGTGCTAGCTTTCCCTCTTGCACAAGCACAAGTTTATATTGAACAACATCAATTTAGCATGGAGGAAATTTTTCACATGCTAGTCTTCCCTCTTGCAGAATCATAACCTCATCTTGAACAACATCACTGTCAAGGAAATCTAGCGTCTACTAGCTTTCCCTCTTGAACAAGTACAAGTGCATCTTGAAACAACATCATTCCACCGTGGGGGAAAGTTAGTTTATGTTGGATTTCCTTCTTGAAAAATCATAAGAAAATATCGAACAACATCATTCTACCATGGGGGAAATCTAGCGCATCTCGAAAATGATAGCTTTCCCTCTTGCACAAGCACTAGTGCATCTCAAAAATCATCCCAACATGGGGGTAAGCTAGTGAGTGCTAGTTTTCCATTTTGCACAAGCACAATCTCATCTCAAACAACATCGTTCAATGTGGGGGAAAGATAGTGTGTGATAGATTTCCCCCTCGCACAATCAAACCTCGAATAAGATCATTCCAACCTGGGGGAAAGCTAGTGCGTGCTAGCTTTCCATCTTGCACAAGCACAAGTGCATATCGAGAAACATCATTCCACCATGGGGGAAATATAGTGCGTGCTAGCTTTCCCTCTTGCACAAGCACAAGCGCATCTCGAACAACATCAATTTAGCATGGAGGAAAGCTTGCACATGCTAGTCTTTCCTCTTACACAAGAATAAGATCATCTTGAACAACATCATTCTAYCGTCAAGGAAATCTAGCGTGTGCTAGCTTTCCCTCTTGAACAAGCACAAGTGCATCTTTGACGCAGCCGCACTCCTTGGAGCATTCCCACTCTCATGGGATCTTCTTCTCTCTTCTGCCTGAAGAACACCAAGGTTCTTCTACTTCCCTATCAGGAAATATGCACCCCACAGATTCTCTTCTGCACAATCCCCCTTTCTTTACTTATCGGAGGATCGAAACTCGCGGTTTTGCAAGTTCACTGTCGATCACTAGGCTCTCGAATCCCCGAGACCCGATGGCCAGTCAACGCTGAATTTTCCCCGTCGGAACTTCCCTTATCGTGATTTTTCTACTCGCTATATTGAGCACTATGATTTTCCGACTCCTAATACCCGACGTGACGAAACTCCGATGCACACGTGTGAGTTGACCTTTCCACCTTCCGTCACTTCTATCAATATTTCGGGATTCACGGGATCGTGAATCCTGATGTCAATGGATTCGGGACTTTCCTTTTACCGATCCCCGATATGATATGCCACCTGTCCTCCACTAACTCCTGTTGTGGCCCCACACAACTCTTCCATCGGGATATCGCGTTTCACGATTCCGAGAGGCAAGATTTCTCTGTTCTCGAAAACCCCGATTCTCCGAACCCCGACTTCCTTGAATCTTCTGACATGTGTCCTCAATAATGAACGGTTCTGGACTCATCGGGATATCACGGATCACGATATCACAATTATCATTGCAACAACTTGGAGCTTCGACTCATGAATCCCCGATACATGATATCACGTGTAGATCTGACGGTCCTTGAGACTCGGATCGATGGTTCTTCCATTCCTGAGCTTTAAACCTTCGGACACTCTCACCGTAACCTCCTTACACCTGCGCAAGATACAACGGCCCTCGAAACTTCACGAAATCTCCCCAGAGGATTTTGACCATCCGTTCTTCCTTATGTAATCCACGAAATGAAGAAGTGTCTCCCCACGAGACTCGTTCACCTACTTGTCAACCTGCGATGCTTCCCTTGGACTTCCAATAACAGCTTCCCTATGCTTATCCTTCAGTGAATTCGAAGGCCTACTCCTTCTAAGATTTTCCATGACTTCAGTCTTCTTGGGAACCTCTTGCATGCACTCCTTTCGACGACCCTTCAACCTCGACTAAGTGTTGAAGTCTCTCGACTCTGTGCACTCCTGCAGCAACAGTCTTCTAACACTTCCCTCAGGTTCGCATCCTTGAGACCTTTAACCAACCTGCGCACTCCTTGCACGGCTCCTGTGCCCAACTGCACCTTCTAGATGAATGAGAACAAAATCTAACTCTAATTGAACCCTTTTGTCAATGCACTCCTTGCGGACAAATTCGACTGCACTCCTTGTAGGAATTCTCTAGCTCAAATAGAGAAACAATTGAAACTCATTCCTTCACCCTTCCAGACTTCAATTCAACCATGAAATCACATACGCAACATATAAAAGCAAAGGTATGACAGGAAACAAACATTCACAAGCGCAACATCAATACACAAAGAATAGACACATAACCATGAATTTGAATCAAAGCTTCTTCTATTAATTCAAATATCAGTACATGGATGTTCTCTTACACAGTTCTCTGCATTCTCTTGCTCTTCCTACTTTTGAATTGAATTATTTTACAATGTACAATGAGGGTGTCTATATCCATTTTCCCTCCTGCGCTCTAAAGCTATCAAATCGAGAATTAAAATTATACCTACTTGCATTAACTATATTAAATGTCGTCTATCTACTTAAGGATGAGAGATATCCTCTCAAGGTCCATTACAATATACAAAGGAGCCTCTTCTTAAATGACTTCATTTAAGATCGAGCACAATTTCAAAGAATTTTTCAAAATTTGTGCTGGCTTGTCCAGCTATCTTTCGCTTCCACACTGGCTTGCTTGATGTGTTGGTGATGCTCCTACATAAATATTGAAACAACATCATTCCACCATGGGGGAAAGCTATTTTATGTTGGATTTCCCTCTTGCAAAATCACAAGCACATCTAGAACAACATGATTCCATCGTGGGGGAAAGTTAGCACGTGCTAGCTTTCCCACTTTCACAAGCACTAGCTCATCTCAAAAATCATCCCACCATGGCGGTAAGCTTGCACATGCTAATTTTCCCTCTT
>SNQJ01S0063532.1:15470-41019 GCA_010110895.2 Picea sitchensis
CTAGAGCTAGAGACGATTGATCATCCAAGTCCATACAGATTATCATGGCTACAAAAAGGACATCAGGTAACTATCACTAAACAATGTTTAGTTGAATTTAAGATAGGAGGATATAATGATAAGATATTATGTGATGTCATTCCTATGGATGTTTGTCATCTATTGTTGGGTACACCATGGAAAAATAACAGGAATGTGATTCATGATGGGAGAATGAAAACATACACCCTAGAGAAGAATGGGAGGACACACATGTTTCTTCCAATTAAGGATAAAGAGGTGAAGCCTGAAGTAAGAAACACCGTACTTCTCATGAGTGGGAAGGAAATTATTACAGAGGTCAAGAAGAAGGAGGATCCACAGTTCATTGTGGTCAGGAAACCAAAGATTGTTTTGACCAGCACAAGGGTGGATGATTTACCAGAAGAAATTCAGGAACTGCTGGAAGAGTTGGCTGATATAGTAGTGGACGAATTGCCTTGTTCGTTGTCATCGATCAGAAGTGTGAGTCACCATATTGATCTCATACCAGGAGATAGTTTACCAAACAAAGCCGCGTACAGATTGATGCCACAAGAGAATGAAGAGGTCAAAAGACAGGTCCAGTAGTTGTTGGACAAAGGTTTGGTCAGGGAAAGCTTGATTCCATGTGTTGTTCCAACAGTACTCAGTCCGAAGAAAGACGGAGGATGGAGGATGTGTATCGACTCGAGGGAGATTAAAAAGATAACCATCAGGTACATATTTCCATTGCCAAGGATGGATGATCTGATGGATTGCTTGAGTGGAGCAAAGTATTTTTCAAAGATTGATTTGAAAAGTGGTTATCATCAAATCCGCATGAGAGAAGGTGATGAGTGGAAGACAACATTCAAAACCAACGAAGGGTTGTATGAATGGCTTATGCCATTTGTCTTAACAAATGCACCAAGTACCTTCATGACGTTGATGAACGAAGTCCTGAGGGAGTTCATCGTAAAATTTGTTATCGTATATTTGGATGACATACTGGTTTACAGTAAAACAGTGGCAGAGCATCTGAAGCATTTGGCTACAGTGATGCAAAGGTTACAGCAGGAGAAGTTGTTGATAAACATGAATAAATATTCATTCATGAAGACAGAGCTCATTTACTTGGGGTTTTTTATTTCAGCAAATGAGTTGAATATGGATCCATATAAGGTGGAGGTAATCAAGAATTGGCCATCACCGAAGAACATATTTGAGGTGAGAAGTTTTCACGGATTGGCTAGTTTCTACCGAAAGTTCATCAGGAATTTCAGTGGAATTAGCGCAACGATGATGGATAAAGTGAAGAAGAGACACAAGTCTTTTCACCGGACAGAAGAAGCTGAGAAAATTTTTAATCTATTGAAGAGGAAGATTACAGAACAACCAGTTCTAGTGTTGCCGAATTTCCAGAAGACATTTCAAGTGAAATGCGATGCTAGTGGATTCGCAATCGGAGCAGTCTTGAGTCAAGAAGACAGGCCAATAACATACTTCAGCTAGAAGCTGAACGAAGTGAAAGTGAAATACTCCACTTATGATAAGGATTTTTATGCTATTATACTGACATTAAATAAATGGAGGCATTACTTGATTCCCAAAGAGTTTGTCTTATACAGTGACAACCATGCAATGTAGTTTGTGACTCAATAGGAAAAGTTGAATCAGAGACATGTCAAATGGGTCAAGTATATGCAGAATTTCACTTTTGTGATTAAACATATTTCTGATACTGCTAACAAAGTTGTTGATGCTTTGAGCAGGAAGTGCTTTCTATTGCAGGAGTTCAAAGTTAAAACGTTGGGTTTTGATGATCTCAGGGACATGTACGCAAATGATCAGGATTTTAAAGAGGCATATGAAGCAACTGAGAATCCAATTCTTAGGGATAGAAGCTAATGGATAGAATACATGATCCAGGAAGGCTTACTGTTTAAGGGTAATCAGTTGTGTATTCTGAAATGCTCCATGAGGGAGAATTTTCTAAAAGAGAAACATAGTGGAGGATTGGCAGGGCACTTTGCTCACGACAAGACGTTCGCAAAATTGAATGAGTCCTATTTTTCGCCAGGAATGTGAGAAGATGTCAAGAGATTCGTGGATAGATGCAAAATTTGTCAGCATTAGAAGGGAAGGAGACAGAATGTGGGGTTTTATCAACCATTTCCCATACCCGAAAGGCCGTGGGATGCAATTAGCATGGATTTTGTATTTGGGTTTCCAAGAACGCAAAGAGGATTTGATTCAATCTTTGCGGTAGTAGATATATTTTCCAAGATGGAACACTTCATTCAATGTCAGAAAACCAGTGATGCAACTCACATTGCGAATCTATTTTTCAAAGAGGTCATTCGACTTCACGGTTTGCCAAGGAGTATAGTTTTGGATCGAGACACTAAGTTCATAGGGAACTTTTGGAGGACCTTATGGAAGAAGATGGGAACTAAATTTTCATTTAGTTCAGATTATCATCCTCATATGGATGGATAGACAGAAGTGGTAAACAGAAGTCTGGGAGACTTGTTGAGAAGCTTGGTGACAGAACACCACAGCCAGTGGGACAACATATTACCACAGGCAAAGTTTGCTTATAATGACTCGGTTAACAGAAGCACAGGGCAGAGTCCATTTTAAATTGTCTATGGCATGCAGCCAAGGGGAATTTCTAAATTGAGAGATTCATAATAGACTGCGACTAGGAGCGCTAGTGTAGAAGAATTCGCAGAGGCAATGAAAGAACTTCACATCCAAGTGAAGGAGCGATTGCAGAATTCAAGCCAGGAATACAAGCGTAGAGAAGATCAGCACAGAAGACAACTTCAATTTGAGGTTGGTGACTTGATTCTGGCACATTTGAGGAATGAAAGGTTCCCCAGAGGAACATATAATAAATTGAAGATGAAGAAAATTGGGCCATGTAGGGTATTGAAGAAATTTGGGGCGAATGCTTACGAGATTGAATTACCCGATGGGATCAGAATTTCTTCGATTTTCAATATCTCATATTTGTACCCATATAAAGCTGAGGAAACAGGGACAAAAAATGAGCAGCCATTGATCCAGTGGACTAAGAAGATGCCAGTTGCAGATAAGATGCAGATGGAGCACATACTGGATAGAAGAGTGAGCAAGAAGACCAGGCGGAAATAATACTTTGAATATTTGGTCAAGTGGAAGGACCATCTAGTTGAAGATGCCAGCTGGGAGACCGAAGCAGAGATCCAAAGGTGTGGACATACCAAATGTGAGCTCATGGAAAGGAGCCCATGAAATTTTTCAAGCCATGGAGTATGATGCAAGAGCATCTCAAGAGAGCCAGCGCAGAAGCAAAAGACAACTGGACAAGTGCCAGCGCAAATTTTGAAATTACCTTGAAATTGATGCGCCATCTTAAATAAGATAATTAAGAAGGAGCAGACTTGTATAATGTAAATGGACCTTGAGCAATTCACTCTCGTCCTTAGTAGGTAGAAGGCATTTATAGTAGTTAATGCAAGTAGATAGAATTAAATGTGTAGATTAGACAGTTTTAGAGTGCGAGAGGGAAACGGGATATAGACACCCTCATTGTGTATTGTAACATAAGAGTGTGTGAAGAGCATAGAAGAGAAGAAGTAGAGAGCTGTGTAGCAGACTCCATGTACAGAAGTTTTGAATTAATACAAAGAAAGTTGTGATTCAGACTCATGGTGTTCATATATTCTCTGTGTATACATCTTTGTATGTTATGCTCATGAATGTTTTACTCTTTCTATCATGCAATTGATTTTATGCTATGTATGAATGATTTCTTGTTGAATGTGTGAAATCTAAGAGGAAAGGGTAGTGGAATGAGTTTCAATTGCTTCTCTATCTAAGCAAGAGTTCCTGCAAGGAGTGCAGTTGAAGTGTCCGCAAGGAGTGCGTTGAAAAAAGGTTCAGAGGTTTGTCTCTGAAAGCTCAGGAGAGATAGCTTTTGTTCTCATTTCCTTAGAAGTGAAGAAAGGCACAAGAGCCATGCAAGGAGTGCACAGGCCAATTAAAATCTCAGAGTTTCGAATCTGAGCAAAGCATTAAAAGATTGATGCTGCAGGCATGCGCAAAGTCAAAGGATTTCAACACTTGAAGGTGATTGAAAATCTGCCGCAAGGAGTGTGTGCAGGGATTTTTCTGAAAGGTTCAGAGTTGGAGAAAATTCAAAAGGATCTGAAATCTTCAAAGGTCATCGAAGTTAGGAAGAGAGACCAAGTACCTTAAAGTTTGTAAGAAGGCATAGTGACGAGGGGCCACAGGAGTACGAGCTCTCAGAGAAAGAGACGTATGGTCAGAATTCTCAGTAGAGAATCTGCAAAGTCCCATGAGTCGTCAGATCTCACAGAGAAGCAAGGAATTTACGATAAAAGCATCGAAAGGTTCTAAAGCTTAGGAGGAGTAGGACCATATATACAAGCCACAAGGGCCATTGGATTTACACGTGGATACTTGTATCGAGTTTTCATGGGTGGAAGTTCCGTAAACCTTGCAACGAGAATCGCGATATTTCGAAACGTGATATCCCAAAAGATAAGAAGATTGTGTGGGACATAGAGGAGTTAGCGAGTGAACAGGTGGCGCACTATTGACGTGGAGTCAAACTCCATTTACTGTTTCAGAGAATCGTGGAGTAAAGTTCTGAAACCTTTACATTAGGATTCACAATATTGCGAAGTCCGAAGTGTCGATGAAGTGAAGTGGCATTGAAAATTCAAAGCTCACGAGTGTATCAGAGTTTCGGCAAATCAGGATTTGGGAGTCGAGGAGGGAGTGTGCATTGGCGTCAGAGATGCACTAGTGCTTGTGCAAGAGGAAAATCTAGGATGCGCTAGATTTCCCCCACGGTGGAATGATGTTGTTCACGATGTCCGGAATGATGTTGTTCGAGATGTCCTCGAGCTTTTGCAAGAGGGAAATCCAACATAAACTAGCTTTCCCCCATGGTGAAATGATGTTGTGTCAATATGCACTTGTTCTTGTTCGTGATAGCCTTCCATATTACATAAGCACAAGTGCATCTTGAACAACATCATACCAACATGGTCGAAAGCAAGCGCATACTAGCTTTCCCTCTTGCACAAGAACAAGCGCATCTCGAACAACATCATTTTAGAATGGAGGAAATATTTCACAAGATTAGAATTCCCTCTTTCACAAGCATAAGCTCACCTTGAACAACATCATTCCACCGTCAATGAAATCTATCTTATGATAGTTTTCCCTCTTGAACAAGCACAAGTGCATCTTGAAACAACATCATTCCACCGTGGGGAAAAGCTAGTTAATGTTGGATTTCCCTCTTGCAAAAGCACAAGCACGTCTCAAAAAACATCATTCCACCATGGGGGAAGGCTAGCGCATGCTATATTTTCCTCTTACACAAGAACTAGCGCATATAGAAAATCATCCGACCATGGGGGTAAGCTAGCACGTGCTAGTTTTCCCTCTTGCAAAAGAACAAGATCATCTCAAACAACATCATTCAATGTGGGGGAAAGCTAGCATGTGTTGGTTTTCCCCCTAGCACAAGCACATCTTGAACAAC
This sequence comes from Picea sitchensis, assembly GCA_010110895.2. Taxonomy (NCBI): domain Eukaryota; kingdom Viridiplantae; phylum Streptophyta; class Pinopsida; order Pinales; family Pinaceae; genus Picea; species Picea sitchensis. Next base: position 21,037 of record SNQJ01S0063532.1, read on the forward strand.
ATGATTCCACCATGGGGGAAAGCTAGCATGTTCTAGCCTTTCCATCTTGCAGAAGCACAAGTGCATCTCGAACAATTTCATTCCACCATGGGGGAAAGCTAGTGTGTGCTAGATTTCCCTCTTGCATAAGAACAAGCGCATCTTGAACAACATCATTTTAGTATGGAGAAAATCTTGCACATGCCAGTCTTCCCTCTTGCACAATAATAACCTCATCTTGAAAAACATCATTCCACCATCAAGTAAATCTAGCGTGTGCTACCTTTCCCTCTTAAACAAGCACAAGTTCATCTTGAAACAACATCATTCCACCATGGGGGAAAGCTAGTTTATGTTGGCTTTCCCTCTTGTAAAAGAACAAGCACATCTCGAATAACATCATTCCAACATGGGGGAAAGATAGTGTGTGCTAGATTTCCATTTTGCAGAAGCACAAGTGCATCTTGAACAACATCATTCCACCATGGGGGAAATCTAGTGCGTGCTATCTTTCCCTCTTGCACAAGCACAAGTGCATCTCAAACAACATCAATTTAGCATGGAGGAAATTTTTCACATGCTAGTCTTCCCTCTTGCACAAGAATAACCTCATCTTGAACAACATCATCGTCAAGGAAATCTAGCGTCTACTAGCTTTCCCTCTTGAACAAGTACAAGTGCATCTTGAAACAACATCATTCCATCGTGGGGGAAAGTTAGTTTATGTTGGATTTCCCTGTTGCAAAATCACAAGCACATCTTGAACAACAACATTCTACCATGGGGGAAAGCTAGTGCATATCGAAAATGCTAGCTTTCCCTCTTGCACAAGCACTAGCGCATATCAAAATTCATCCCACCATGGGGGTAAGCTAGTGCGTGCTAGTTTTACCTTTTACACAAGCATAATCTCATCTCAAACAACATCATTCAATGTGGGGGAAAGCTTGTATGTGCTAGATTTCCCCCTAGCGCAATCACATCTCGAATAACATCATTCCAACATGGGGGAAAGCTAGCGCATGCTAGCTTTCCATCTTGCAATAGCACAAGTGCATCTCGAACAACATCATTCCACAATGGGGGAAATCTAGTGCCTCTTGCACAAGCACAAGCACATCTTGAACAACATCAATTTATCATGGAGGAAATCTTGCACATGCTAGTCTTTCCTCTTGCACAAGCATAAGCTCATCTTGAACAACATCATTCCACCATCAAGGAAATCTAGCATGTGCTAGCTTTCCCTCTTGAAAAAGCACAAGTGCATCTTGAAACATCATTCCACCATGGGGGAAAGCTAGTTTATGTTGGATTTCCCTCTTGCAAAATCACAAGCACATCTCGAACAACATGATTCCACCATGGGGGAAAGCTAGCGGGTGCTATATTTCCCTCTTGCAGAAGCACTAGATCATCTCGAAAATCATCCCACCATGGGGGTAAGCTTGCACATGCTAGTTTTCCCTCTTGCACAAGAACAAGCTCATCTCAAACAACAAAATTCAATGTGGGGGAAAGATAGCATATGCTAGCTTTCCCCCTAGCACAATCACATGTCGAATAAAAACATTCCACCATGGGGGAAAGCTAGCGCGTCCTACCTTTCCCTTTTGCACAAGCAGAAGCACATCTCGAGCAACATCATTCCACCATGGGGGAAAGCTAGCACGTGCTAGGTTTCCCTCTTGCACAAGAAGAAGTGCATCTCGAAGAACATCATTTTAGCATGGAGGAAAGCTTGCACATGCTAGTCTTCCCTCTTGCACAAGCATAAGCTCATCTTGAACAACATCATTCCACCGTCAAGGAAATCTAGCTTGTTCTAGCTTTCCCTCTTGAAAAAGAACAAGTGCATCTTGAAACAACATCATTCCACCATGGGGGAAGGCTAGTTTATGTTGGATTTCCCAGCATCATTACATTTGATCTTGACAGTGGAGAACCTTGCCTTCCCACCTTGATTGCTTTTCAAATCCTAGTAAAAATATGGAACATCATAATTCATCAGTGTATCATCAATGAAGGTGCATCTACATGCATTATGTCCAAATCTGTATGGCAGAAATTTGGTTCCCATGAACTCATACCCTTTACCATTACCTTATGAGCTTATGACGAACGACCATCATCTCTTGAAGGGCTCTTCCAAAATGTCCCCGTAGAACTAGAGGGAAAGACTATTCTCATCGACATTGAAGTTATCGATTCCCCACTCGATTATAATATCTTGTTCAATCGTAGATACATGTACACTATGAAAGAAGTTGCCTTTTTCGTCTTTCGAACAATGATGTTCCCCCACAACGAGAAGATCGTTACCATTGACCAAGTCTCACATTATGAGCCTAACCCATCTGCCAACATCGATAACATTCTTCCTCTCATCCACACGAGTCATGACGCATACCCACTTGTCGAAATGGGTCCCGAAATTTTCAAAGATCCATCATTGTTAGGAACTTATCATGGAGCACCACCACTCCTTCATCCTTCCAATCAAGTATGCATCGTATCATCTAACGGAAATAACATAGAGGATACCCTTCCTACTAGGGAGGCTTCTATCATATATGATGTCCCATTAGTTGCAGAATTTCCCCCTCACAAGCCTCCTATGAACTCGTCGACCTCGCCAGTCCACGATTTCACCCCTCCCCAAGGTCATATCCCAGTTTGGGAGACATTTCTCCAAGCCATCACTCAAATCCCCTTTTTTTACCCTCCACCTAGCGTTGAAGCTTTCCAAGTAGCCGCAATGCTTACCCTCCCTAATATGGTGTTAGTAATTCCAGTTTGGTATTTACATCCACTCAAGATGGTCCCTCGACCATCCCTTCCCCCCCAAATAGAAGGAATCCCAATGACGATTCCCATACTTACTCCCACCATACCCTCTACACCCCCACATACTACCCCCCCTGCCACAGTTGGGGGTAGGAGAAAGAAGAAGGATCCCACAGCTCCACTTCCCCCATGCGTCCAACCCCCTTGTGCACTATGTGAGAAATATGGACACCAAACCAACAACTGCCCATCTCTACCAGAGTTACAGAATTTGATTCCACTCAATCAAACTCCCTCAACACTCTCCACTATAGCCAGTACTGTCACTACCACCCCCCATTCAAGTAGTAAAGGGTTGCAAACCAAATTCACTTGCACTATATGTTCAGAATATGGCCATTATACCCATCATTGACCAACATTGCCACTCTTTCGGTAGACATTAGCCGTAGTACGCAAAAGCTTCTAGAGCGAACCCAGTCCAGCTACGTCATCCCTACTAAAAATCACTGACATCCTTTATGTCACAACTTCATTCAATGAACGTATGAGATTCCCTTTCTCTCTATGTGAATCCTTAGATCATTTTACATACCAGTGTCCTATGATCATTGAATACAAGCAACGCTAATTGACCCTACTTCAAAGACCCACAGAATCGATAGTTGACCTTACCTCATCACTAGAGGTTCTTCATGTCATTTCTCCCGAATCTGAGGCCCTTCCAACGCCTCCATGGTTCTTGGATGACTTATTTGAGGATTCACCCCCCAATCCCCCCAACTCTCCCACTCATTTCCCTACAAAAACTTTACACCCAACTACCACGGGTACTCCTCAGTACTTCGATATTTGGTTTATGTCGAGCGAACCATCGCAATTTTCTTGCATCTTTCCCTCTGCTTCTTCATCACCAGGGGGAGACCACAAGACAATAGTCACCGATATAACTCTTCACGACCCCTTGTATTCCCACCAATTCCACTATGACGAAGAAATACTAGAAGAGTTAAACAACCCTGACTACCCATGGGATGCGCTACACCACCGTGCACTCTTCTTTCCATAGGAAGCCTCCATGCCTCCTAACCAACACCCCATATACACGGTCAAAACCAAAGATTTTATCCCATCAGGGCCTATCGACTGGTTCAAAAACCCCATTCCTGCCCCTGATGCTTTTGAAGAAGGCAACATGGCCAACATTTCCCTGACCATTAAAATCGACATTTCCATCAAAAATGGCGTCGTCGAGGAAATCACCATTGGAGCCACTTGCACTCCTCAAGAAATCACCGCCTATAAATCCCTCTTCCTGGAATATCGAGATATTTTTTCCTGGTCATACACGAAAATGCCTGGCCTCGATCCATCTATCGTCGAACATCGCATCAACACCTAGCCCGACATTACACCAGTTCATAAAAAACAACGACCGCTACACCCATCCAAAGTAGTGGCCATCAAAGCCGAAATTGACAAATTACATGCAGCTGGGTTCATCTACCCCATCGCCTATACCTCATTGGTTTCCAACCCTGTACCCATTAATAAAAAACAGGGCACTATCCATGTCTACATGGACTTTCATGATCTTAATCACACATGTCCCAAAGACAACTTTCCAACACCTTTCATCGATCAAATTATCGACGACTACGTAGGCCACAAGGCTCTATCCTTCATGGATGGCTTCTCTGGTTATAATCAAATCCAAATCCACCTTGCCGATCAATACAAAACCACATTCACTACCCCCTGGGGTACTTTTTCATATCGTGTCATGCCGTTTGGCCTAAAGAATGTTGGTGCAACTTTCCAACAGGCTATGACATACATTTTTCACGATCTGGCTCATATCATCCTCACATACTTGGACAACCTCAAAGCTCGATCCAAGAAACGCACCCAACATCCTGATGATTTATGAATCATCTTCCAACGGTGTCGTCAGTACAACATTTGCTTGAATCCCCTCAAGTTCATTTTCTGCGTCACCGCGGGGCGCCTCCTTGGATTCATCGTTTCCCAAAGTGATATCATCGTGGACCCCCTCAAAGTCCAAGCTATCACCAAAATTCCACCTCCCGGGAATTTACGTCAACTCTAGAGCCTCCAAGGCAAGGCTAACTTTGTATGACGATTTGTCCCATACTATGTCACTCGCACACATGGTTTCCTTCTCTTACTACATCATGACATCCCATTTTACTGGGATGAACATGCCCAACAATCATTTGACGATCTTAAAATGGTGCTCTCCAACGCCCCTTTAATTAATACACCTGACTATAATCGTGACTATATCCTCTACATATCAGCATCAACTGTTTCAGTAGTAGGAGTTCTTGTTCAGCTAGGTGATGAGAATCGTGAGCATGTCATTTATTACGTCAGTAAAAACCTCTCAGGGCCACCTTTGAAGTATAAACACAAAGAGAAACTATCTCTTGCAGTCATCCTCGTAGTCCAGAAACTGTGTCACTACATTCTGCTTCGCACAACTAAGGTTGTAGCAGATTCCAACCCTATGCAATACTTCCTCAGTCGTCGAAAAATTAACGACAAATTTGCCTGATGGATCGTTATCCTTCAGGAGTACGATCTTGAATTCTCAACACCCAAGAGCAATAAATCCCTCATTCTCGCTGAACTTGTCATGACCCTCCCCTCTGACACAATCGATGCCCCCGTCAATACTGACTTTCCCAACAAACACCTCTTTTACATCACTTCGAATGATCCTTGGTACGACGACCTCCTTGTCTACCTCCGAAATCAAAATTTTGGTAACCACCTTTCATGAGATGATCATCGTCATATTCGCCACCAGCCCCCCTGCTACCTCCTCATCAAAGACATCTTATACCGACGAGGGGTCGAAACCATTCTTTGTCGATGCCTGACCATTGACGAGGCCGATAGAGTCTTGAACAACTTCCATAGCGGCACATGTGGGGGCCATCTTTCGGGAATATCCACTGCTCAAAACATTATCCGAGCAGGTTACTTTTGGCCTACCTTATTTCATGATTGCATTCACGCCATGAAACGATGCGAGAAGTGTCAGCTTTACGCCAACAAAGCCTGAGCACCACCTGCTCTTCTTCATCCAGTCATCACTGCCGTTCCTTTTTGTAAATGGGGCATCGACTTTATGACTTGTAATCCCCCCTCTAGCAATGGACACAAATACATTGTTGTCGCGGTTGATTACTTAACCAAATGGGCTGAAGCTATACCCACCTTCAACAATACCGCTGACACCGCAGCGTTTTTTTTCTTTAACCACATCATATCTGGATTTGTATTACCACTCCAACTTGTTTCTGATCACGGGAAACACTTCGAGAATGATATTTTCGTCAAACTCTCATCTCGGTTAGGATTCTCCCATGAGTTTGCCTCACCATATTACCCTCAGTCTAACAGATAGGTAGAAGCAATTAACAAGGTCCTCAAGACCATGTTACAGCACACGGTTAATAAACATCAGACCAATTGGCATCATATGTTATTTTCCGTGCTATGGGATTATCGTACGGCTGTGAAAATAACTATTGGTTTCACACCATTTCATCTAGTCCATGGGGTTGAGGCCACTCTTCCCATCAAGTGTGAAATTCCCACCTTACACACTGCAATTGAGCTATTACTCGACACTGCTCCAATGGAGCAGTGCTTGCTGAACTTAGAGTCCCTGGATGAAGATCGTCGATCTTCATTACAGAACAATGAGGCAGCTAAAAATGATCAAAGGCTACCTTTTATCGACATGTCAACCTTCGCTCATTTCACGAAGGCGACCTCGTCCTTGCTTACGATATCACTCATGATACCTTTGGCCATGGAAAATTCGAGTCACTATGGCATGGCCCATACATTATCCAACATTGCCTCACCAAAGGTGCATACATCCTGGCCTCTCTCGAAGGCCTCTCTCTCAAAGAACCCGTCAATGGGTTATACTTAAAGAAATTTTATTCTTAAACGTAGTCATTCTACTTTAGGTTATTTCTTTTATAGTGTTTTTAATCTTTTTTCCATCCCTCATGTCTAAAATATCATTTGTGCTATTGACACATTCTTCCTCCACCGGCCTACCACATCGGTTACGCCGACAGTGCCAGTCGTTGGACCCAAAATCTCACTTCGACCGCTTGGGCTCTCTACACCCCCTCACATGAAATTCTCCATTTGAGCGGCATCTATTTGGGTTTAGCAACCAATAACCAAGCTGAATACACTGTCGTCATTGGCCTCCTAGCCGATGCCCAATATCATCGTATTCGTCACCTTAGCGTCTTTCTCGACTCTCAACTAGTTGTTCTCCAGCTCAACAATGTGTACCGCGTACGCGATCCTTGCCTCTTTCACAAATACCTGCAGGTTAGACTTTTATCTCGACATTTTGATTCCATTACATTTACACATATTCCAAGACAATTGAATCAAATTACAGATAAGTTAACTACTATTGTGTTAGACTGGCACATATCACATCAAGCTACCTCTACACATACATAAACACATCAACAACCTATCACAACATATATACATTAAACATCATCAACATGTAAACACCACATCGATCTCAATATGTATACTCATGTATATATAAAATGGTCCACAGTGACATCCAAATGTTTACATACAAAAATACAAGTATATGCAGGCCAGTAAAACACCTCGGTACAAAATGGGCTCACTAGCCTATATACAAAAAAACAAAAATACATAGAGCACCACTCAAGGTGCCTCTAGAGAACCACCTCCTGCCCCTCCCTCAGGCGGTGGTCCCCCACCCACTATTGGTCCCTCTTGCCCCGGAGGTAATCATCCGGTCATCGCAACACCTGCTACTGCTGTCCGTCGTACCACGGCCCGCCATGGCGGCGGAATCCCCACACACTGCTCCAAGATGCCCTCATCCTGGATGCGAGACCACATGCCCTCAGGCACGCCCTGTAGCACCGCCTCCAAGTGACGATGTATGTCCTCAAAATCAGCTCCTGTATCCACTGGAGGAGCATGTGATGGCCCAACACTAGGGTTATCAAGTCGGCGTCTCCTCGCTACTCTCTCAGGATCAGCTGGTCTCGTGTTGGCGTCCTCATGCTGACATCTCTCTCCAACCCGAGGCCCTCCCCGCGGTGGTCTCTCCAGCTCCTGGCGAGCCGGCGCCCTCAACAACTCCACCTCATGCCTGCAAGGTGCCACATCTGCACATACAAACAAGCAACAGATAGTATCACCATCTATATCATATACATATGTCATGCTATCTCAAAAAACATCTATATATATAACTCATCAACATACCTCGACCATTAAAAACCTCCCCTGGTGGTAACACCATGTCCGGATCCTCCTGGAAGTCAAAACTAGCATATGGGAACTGTAAAATCACCTGCATCATCTGTTGCCACACCTGTGTTGCCTCAACAGTAAAGAAGTGGTTTCCCTCACCACCACCGTGGCGAAGCAAAATAGTCGACCACCGCTTTAGTCGCGGCTCTCGCTCCCCAGGCGCACCCAATAAAATCCTAGGGCGCAACATAGGCACCCTCTCCAAAAACTAGGCCACTAGAATGGACCCAAAGGCAAAATCTCTTGTATCCATGGACCAACAATGGTCCAACTGCCCTACCATCCTGGCATGCAGATTAATCCCCCAGGCGAAGTGCTCACTAGACAGTACCCTCTCCATCACACACATCTACCCACCACTGATATGCTACGTCGCAAGAGACCCATAAACTCTCACAATCATCACTGCTATACAGTGATGTGCTAGAGCATCCATCACCCCAATGCTCACAACAGTGCCAAACATAAAGTTCTCCCCCGAACAGTACCTCCGACCAACTGTCGCTAGCGCCACATCCCTCGGTAACACCAGCTTCGTCGGTAGGGGCGTTCCCCAAAATGGGAACCCGGTCAAAAAGTATATGTCCTCCACCGCAGTGAAGGAAATCTGCTCTCCCCACACTATGAAACAATGCAAGTCCGGACTCCACATCCGGATAAGGAACTGCAGGAGATACTCCTACACCCGTATCAACAAGCACGCAAAGAACTTCATCAACCTACAGGCTTCCAAATTCGCACATACCCTCGGATCCTCAATAGCCACGGCGTCTCTCAGCTAGGACCAATCCCACTTGCGCCAACCAATCGACATCATGCACAATGATCACCTGAAACCACATAAAACAGTCCTAGGTTAGCCAAATGGACCATAAAACAACATTAAAAGGATAATTTTTACACTTGTCAACCTTGCCTCTAAGGCGCGACTGTTTAACCCACAGGCGTGCACACATGCACGCCTGTTCATTCCACAGGTGTTCACATATGCGTGCCTTTCCACTCCATAGGCATGCACTCAGGCGTGCCTATCCATCCTTCAGGCGCATGTGGATGCACCCCTGCTCAACACGCAGAGGCGCCTTCATGTGCCCCTATCACAAACACAGACGCACATTAAAGCGTGCCTATCCAATACACAGTCGTGCACACATGCACAACTGTGCAGCCAACAGGTGCGCACATAGTGTGTGCCTTTTTCCCCCTTACAATCACCCCCATGTGTGCTTATCCGGTGGGAAGACGTGCACTTGTGTGCGCATACTTCTGGATCGCCCATGCACGTGGGGGCCACCACCCATAAAACCCCCTGTACGACCCTCCGTACAACCCCTGCCCAAAAAATGGAAACCCTACTTCTATGCAGGATGATCAGACCACTAAACTAAAGCTCGTTGGTCCTCGATCGGATGCCTCATTCTCCCGGAATCTCCAAATATCCTCTGAATACTTCTCGTCTAGTCACTATAGAAGCAAGTACAAATGAGGTGGCAATGTGGGTCCTACAGCTATATATAGGCCTTTTCGCCAAACTTCCACTCACCATTTCGAGAGCTCCGGGTGTCCATTTCTTGATCCATCTTTAGCCATGGGATCAACATCCCTTCATCTACATCTTGACAGTCCCTGGGCTTCTTTTCATCCTGAGCCCCTGGGACGCCATTTTTTCATACCCCGACTAGGTACGCATGCGCATATTCAAAATTATCAAATAAATGCTCATATATTCAATTCTCTTTAGATATTGTTCACGTCGGGTAGTTGGTTTTCATGTGTGCAGATACTTGGTCATCATACATCAACGCAACCCCTTCAGGTATATACTCAGCACTGGCATGTAGTCATTCCCTCTGAATCTCACTTGCATCTCCAGTCACACCCTCTGACATTTGCCTCTAGGATCCCCATTTCTAGCTCTGCGGTACCAACACCTCCATTTTCATCTTCGGTATTGTCACCCGGTAGCACTCTTACCCACATGAGTTGTCCCATTCATAGCACCCTTTTGCGCCTTTGACACTCATGTTGTTTTTCAAAACCTTTTAGGGATGGGAGTCTCGATAGTCTTACATCATGTTGTGAATCAGCCACATACTCCTTCTCCTCATTTTTCTAGCTTTCCCAAACGGACTCCCAGATTATCTCTTCATAATTCCTTTTTTTTACTGCACCTCCACAGTATCATGAACCCTCCATTTCATCCACAATCAGTTTGCCCATCTACAAATTTCCCTTCATTTCACCTACCTCATACAAAAACCCATCCATGGGGCCCTCACTCTCCACCAGTTCTCCAAGCAATTTGCGCCCTACCCGGGACAACCATATTACATCAGGGCACCCGTTTGTGTATTTGTACACTTATCCCAAATTATTTTTTATTTATTGTACAAACGCCTTTGTTTCCAGCAGTTACATTTCCTTTTTGTCGTCACCTTTGGCGACCTTCTTCCCTTTTTGGCAAACACAACCCATGTCACCCTTGGTTGGGGCACTCTTTATCATATACCCTTATTAACATCGTCCATATCCTCTGAGTATCCCACATGCCACTTACCTCTTCCCTCTGAGTTTATTCACTTTGTCCCACCTCTGGCACAACTTATCCCCTGTCTTGTTGTCCCCCTGACACTCGACCTCGTTGAACGGTTGAGGCCATTTTTATCTCACATGTACCCCAACCAAGGGCATTCTTGAGTCTTCCTACATCTTAACTTCGTCCATGTACCTCCTCCCATTCCTAACCTCACCTAGTATATTTCACGAAGCCCTTTGCTTCTGGGATTCACTTCCCCCTTTTGACGACATCAACATAGTTTTCCAAAAGGATGACAGTATCTTGACTCTCATCACCTTACCAATGAGAGCTCTCGGACGACACAGGGAGAACCACAATTTCTCCCTATTGTCGTTGACCCCCACAACATTTGACGTCAACACTTTCTCATGTTACGATGGGTCTTACTTTGCGATTATTGCAGTTAGTTCTTATACTTACCGAAGACCTTTGAACTTGGCTGGGCTATCAATGCCTATAGAATCTATGATACTTCTTACAGATGTCACTGCCTACTATTCAGAGTATGTTCCTCTGCAGAATTATCTTTTTCCTTTATCACGACCGCCCCTGAGGGCACTGCAGTTGTCTACATCAACACTTCATTCCTCTTTTTAAGTTACATGACACGAGCATGGGGCATGCTCACCTCATTTGTACACAGTTTATTTTTTACACACCTTATGGAAGGTTGGGTTCTACAGGTTCCCTTCTCCCTCCAACAGGGCACTCTTGACAATCCCATTATTGCTCTCTCTTACAAACAACACTCTCAGTAGAAGAAACATTGATGGATTTCAGCTATACGTATGCTCCTAACCTCATCCATCAGGGGGTATCTGTTATCACTGAAATTTCGTCCGCAAATGGTTACAAGAATTCAGCATCGTCAAACAGTTATGAGGTCATCCATGGACCTGAATTAACACAAAAGAATTCACAAAGGGTCAAAACTATACAACTAGTGAAAAAATTAAAGGGCGCTATGAAGACATTGGGCACGCCCGCACATAAGAAAAACAGGAAATCAGAAATCGTGCACATGCGCACGATGCATGACTGTTGTTTCAAAAATCTGCGCACCTCAGAAACAACACATTTATGAGAGTGGTTGGCTTCCCACCCACTTCTAGTTCAGCTTCCAAGTTGATTTGACACTCAAATTTGGACTGGATTCGACTGGGTGGTTGGTCAAAGACCTAGAAATTCCCTAATTAGCCTCTTTACACACTACAAACTAGTTGGACAATAACTCAAAGGAATTCTATAAAAAGGCCATGGATACACTTCAGTTTTCAAGGAATTCATAGCAAAGTTATGCTGCCATTATTCTCTTGAGGAATCTTCTATCCTTGCCAAGAGTATACTTTCATAATTGCATTAGGAAATCCATCTCATCCCTTGAGTGGATTAGCAAAGAATTCTTTCACCATTTTCATTTTCATTTTCAAGAGTTGTAAGAAGAGCTTATTTGTGGGGGTCCAAGAGCCCTCCCTTGGAGGAAGAACGGACTCATAGTCCTCTTGCTTCTCGGTGTTTTCTTTCACTAATATCAGCCTTATCATTGGTGACATGGGTCTCATTGTTTCTTTTGTCCTTATGTCCCTATGTTCATTAATTTAGTTGTTTTTTTGTTTCTTAGTTTAATTCTTAGTTATTGTTTTATGTTTCTTTCTCTAACCCTTTTCCTTGTAGTTGTCCTTCTTAGCAAACCCAAATAAGCTTGAAAGCACCTCTATTTTTCTCACTAAGGTGACGAAAGAGGCACAACACAATTGTTAATGAAGAATGAAAAGATATTGCCGATAGTCGATGCCCAACACGCTTTATTGGAATCGAAAAACCCAGAAGGATCAAAATGAACATTTTGACCATGATAAAAATTATCCTTGATTGCCAATCCCCGATGCATTTTTGGCATCGAGACTTTTTCAAGGGAGCCAATCCGAAAGCGCTTTGAAGGGTTTATCGTCAATCGTCAATCCTTGACACTTTTCAGCATCGAAAAGCTAAGGTTTGTTTTAGAATGAATAACTTAAGGAAAGTCCTGACTCTGATTAATACAAGAGAATTAAGTCACTGGTCTTCAATGCCACGTGTATTTACTAGGTAAGAGGTTCGTATGTTCTAGTTCTATCCCGAGTCATTCTTGGTTCCTTTGGTCTGAGTCACACCTTTGAGTCAGCTTTGTTGCATCATCTTTGTATGGTAATATCAATCGGTGTTAGAGATTTTTGTAGGAGGATATCAATGAGAATGTTCGTAGCACACCCTGATCCCTGATCCACCCACTGAAAGAGAGACATGACGGGACGTTTTAGCATTAGATACAATAAGATTTTGAGCATTTAAGGAGATAATTAATATTCGATCATTCATTAGTCACTACCTCGTGAGCTAATAAAAAAAACCGTTTAAAGTCGCCAATAGGCCACATCACCACCCAGGCCTCCACCGTCAACCCACGATGAATTTAAATTATAGATATTCGGCCGAAGAATTATTAAAAAATCACTCATAATCGGAATTGAATGGCTGATGTGACATAGTAAGATGTTTCATGTTTAAAATCTCTTGATTCATTGTGGAAAAAATAATTCTGTGGGTAAGAGAATTCCAGAGCGTCTGAAGGAGAAAGACAAGCAACTTGAACGTTGTATCAACTCTATGATTATCAGAATAACCATGTTTTAACAAGCTTTAGAGGTATGTATCCAAGTCTGTAAATTTTACATGGCTATAATTTATATGTTTTTATCCAGTTTTTCACAGTCTCTGAAATTCTTCTTAAGTTGCAGGAACAATACCACCGAGAAATCCAACCACCAGATGCTCATCGAGAGAACCAAATCTAAAATAACCAGAGATAGGCGAAGGTTCTTCTCCAGGAACCACAAGGCAATTGGAGTACATCCCTAGGACGGAGCCTGTCATCAAGACAACAACAAAGAAGGTTTTCATCTAGCCTCTGGCCTTTGGAGATACAAAGGCAAGCACTAGGTCCAAGATGGTGCTCCCACAGTGGGGAGATCTCTTTAACAAGATCAGTCGAGAGGAATACCCAGAATATGTCCCACACAGTGATCCGAACATAAGGGTACTCGATGACCAGGTGTTCTCGAACATTCGACAGTCATATATACATATGGTGGAAAGTAGAACCCCCATTTTTCCCTGCATAGAATTGCTAAAGTGGCTCATCGACCACACTGACACACAAAAATGTTTAATCAACGATGAAAATGGTGGGTGTGTCAGAGTGTTCCTCTCGGTAAAAGTTCATAAATACTACAAACTTAGAGACCCTGAGGAGCGGATAAACATAGACTTCATGGTGAAATTCTACGAATGTTGTGACACTAGCCGAGTGATGGCCTCATGGTGGAGGGAGGACAAGAAGTTTACCAACCGGATCACTAGCTAGTATGGGACAGTTAACCTAAGGGAGCCATATGTCTATTTAATGTCTCTCATTTGTCGATTATATGGAGAGAAATATTTCTCCAAGTTTTCAGGGGCATGGATTCCTTTGGCATACACAGTTGCAATCGTCAGGTGAAGCTTCAACTGGGGAGAAATAATCTCCAAGCAAATGAGAATTTGTGCACAGCAGGCCCAGGCATCGAAGGAAGGGGAAGCACCAACGTTTTACATGGCTTCATACCTACTCGATGTCATGTGTGGCAAAAACATCTTCGTCGACATCAATCTAAGTTGGCATGTTGCAAAGCTTCCATTCCATGTCTACTTCATTGTGCTATGGGAAAATAGGTTTAAGAAATATTACTCCTTTATCTGCGATGAATTTATCGCCCGAATTTATTTTATTATTCTTAATAAGGAATGCCCAAGGTTATCGACAGTAGACAAGAAGATGATATCCATGGTATGCCATTGGTATTTGGATGAGTGTGCCACCTACATCAGGGTGTTCGGGGCTACCGGAGCACCACATATCCTACCATCTCATGTCTCAGACCAATTTTTCATAGGAGAAATATGTTATCAAACCATCTTCTAGGGTTACAATGACACCCTGGTCAAGGAAAAGAAACGAGCTTTCATACCCTATGGTTTCCATGTAGGGTTCTACTTGGTAAAGAATACCGCTCAAGCCAAACAAGAAGGGTTGAGCCAACTCGAGTTCATATTCCTGAAAGGATGATTCCATGAGCACGATCCAAAGGGCCTAGTCTTGCAACATGCTTCACAAGTGTCATCCTACTGGTCATATGCTCACAATAAGTTCAAAAACTAAGTCTTCGCAGAGAACGCCCAAGACTAGGATGAGGTGGTGCAAAGGATGGATGACCCAAAAATGACCAGGTTCAAGGCCATGAGCATGGATGAATAGGAGGAAAAAATAGAGCAGTCGACTCAAGAGGACCTCATAACCAGGGAATAAATCAGAGCGGTAGAGGCAACAGTGCAGAACAAGGGACTTTCTATGACACCAGAGGCACAGGAAAGGGAATTTCTCCTAATGGAACAGGCACAATGAGTAATTGATCAGCTGTAGAATGACCCAAACCTCATGTAAATGACAAGGGTCCATGTTGACAACCCAATTGAAAGCCAGGTAGGTCCAAGTGACCTACAACCAATACAAATTGAAGAGATCATCAAGTTGGATAACCCTGAAGTTTCAACGCCACAGGCTGGATCACTAGGGGACGTTTCAGCTCATCCAAAGATAGTGATGACATAAGGGAGATAAAGTGCACCAAACCTCCTCCACAAATTAATAATGATCTATGATGATGAGGAGAGTTCAGAGGCTTCCCTAGTGAATCTGATGCAGATCACAGAGGAAAAGGAACCCGAGAAGGCATCTTCCCCAACTCCCGATGATCAAATTCAAGGCCTTCCACAGAGTGACCAGGAGGTCTAAAGTGTCTTAGACACTGATCTACTCGATGTATCAGGGACCCAAGTGGATATCTCGAAGGACGAGCTAGGTTTGGGTGAACAAGAAGAAGAAGTTCCACAACAAGAAATCGACATCTCAACAACTGATTATCAATTAAGTACCAAGCCTTCCCCCGATGCTTCAATTTTAGCTAGTACTTTACCTCTCTATGAGCAACAACCAGAGGCTAAAATTTCAAAACACATGGAAGAGGTTCAAGAACCCATTCTTGAACAGAGATACACCACTGGGAGCCTGGGAAACATGTTTACCTGGGGAGAGAAACAAATCCCCGAACTCGTGGATGAGGTTGTTGATACACAAGCCATCTCTTATGATTGAAAAAGGAAATCCATCATGAAAATAACCACCAAGAAGAGGAGGCTTACTCTGGATCGCTCCATCCTCATCACCACAGAGGAGAAATTGATTAGCATGGAGCATGCCAAGATGTTCGAGCTTATTGGCGCAGGGATGGAAATCAAATATGCCACTCTAGATATAGAGGAAGGATGAAGAGGAGTTGGACACTATGCTGAAGGAGTTGGAACATCTACGCCATTTGGTGAAATATTATCAGGACTCCACACAGGCCACGGTGTTCCTGAGAAGCGAATTCCAGGAGGCCTACAGTAAATTTATGAATGAGAGACACCTTTTCATTGCAGATATAGCCAATTTCCAAGAAGACACCCTCATGTCATTGGATACATACAAGGATATAGAAATATGGTATGAGAAAGAACACCAAACAGTGTAAATGATCGACTACATCAGCATGGTTCAATAGGGTTGAGATGTCGAAGAGCATGACATCCAGGTACTAAGGGATAGCAGCATCAAGAAATTAGGAAATCTTGGTGAAAATGGCCCAAGAACCTCATCAGGAAATCCAAGAGAAATGGGTCGAGTGCGAAAAGAGCTGGACCAATATCAACCGGGCGATGAGAGACATCCACCTTCCAGAATTTGGCACACCTGGTGACTTTGTCGACTTTCATGACATAGTCAAATTACATGCCAAACAAGACTCACTGTGGGATGTGGAGATATAAATAATGGAAAACATGGCGTCAGTTCAAGTGCAATAGTTCATGGAACACCCGATCAAGGCTCAAACAATGTTGCAGCAGTGAAGTTCTAGAGTAGTCAAGTATCGGGTATGATCAATGGAGATAAAGGAGATCCTTTTAGACCTAATGGACCAACATAGATTCTCGTATGGCAATACATGTGAGGATATTTTTGTTAAATGGTCTAAATACAAGAAGACTCATCCACTCAAGTGAAACCTTTTGATGACTCTTAGAAGATTGAGCGATGAAAAGCGCCATGTTGCAATGTTTTGTTTTACTTAGTTTGCACTCTTGATAGTTATTTTTAGTTAATAATATGTTATAAATAAGGATATCAGCATGTAAGAAGGAGTCGATGGTTTTTTCAAAGACCCTCACTTTTGGATTTGTAAAGAACTATTTCAGAGCTACCTTAATTGAGAAGTTTTGTTTATGACTGGAAACAAGTTTATGTTCATTTTTCATCAAAAGCGTGTGTGATTGGATCTAAGAAATAATTATTTATGACTTTATATCATCAATGGATGTTGTAACGAGTAAGATCCTTTGAAAAAATACAATATGTGATGACATGAAAACATACAAAATAAGCCAGTTGGATTAGGCGAGAGGCCACCCTTATCCACCTGGAGAATGTGTGAGGCTTCAGACAACCCCAGAAGTGTAGAACTCATAATTATAAAGAAGTACAAAAAGACATTTTGAATAAAAAGCAGACACGAGGAGCCAGTTGGAATAGGTGGGTGGCCACCAATATCCACCTGGATCACTTGGTGACTCATTCCCTACCCTTGAGAACTTAGGATAAATACATATCCAACAATTAAACTTTCAGAAATATTAATAAAATATTCCCTTGACTTAAGATTCCCCTTTTTTCCTTTTCTGTGGAGTTTATCCCCCGTTTTTTTCATCTAAGTTGAGTCTACATTCATAGATGTGATTATATTGACAATCTCAAGGGATATTACATATACAATACAGGCACACTGGCCTTTTGCATCCAGGCTCACTAGCCTTAAAATACAAGCATATATACAAAAGCTTTATGGCCTCAAAACTGTGTGCTTAATATGATGTGTGAACTCTTCTTTTGATGTGCCATCCTCACACACTTTCACAAGTGTGTTCTATAATATAAAATGCATGATTTCTTTCTTTGATGCATAATCCTCACGCAATCACCAAACTGTGGAATGTGCGCAAAAATTTGAATTCAAGAATTGCTACTAACAACTCACCAACTTATATATATACACACACACACACACACACACACAAACAAACATTTATAGTTGGGCTTCAACCTAGGGGTATTACGTTTCCCTCCCCCTTATTTATTGATTTTACTCAATGCATTACAGACTCATGTATAATCAAAACTTTCAAAAGTCTTCAAAGAGATGTGGATACTTTGTTTGTTAGGTATGTGTTACATTCTTTGCATGACTAGTCCTAGTGTTTGCTACGTTGCAATGGGAGTAAAAGGGGGTTTGAGGGATTTGATAGGCCCCTTGCATGGGGGTTTGGTGGTAGCACCCTTGGAAAAAAAATTTTCTCGGGAAACGTGTCACATTTTTACCTCATTTTTTCGTGTCGCCTCGATTTTTTATGTCCATTGTTGGGCAGTTTTTTGGCATATGGTTTTTTTCTATGGTTTTCTATTTTTGGTTAAGGAATTAGGGTTGTTGACTTATCCAGATCATTGGGTTAGGTTTTTGGATGTCATTGGCTCATATATGTATTGTAACATCCCCAGACACCCAAGCTGACCATGATACTCCATAAAACACCCTTACTAAGCACTGAAAACCATATTGTGACACCCCAAGCCATCTACTGGGTTGTTCCATGGAAAGATTACAAATTGTATATGAATTTATAAACATATACAAATGCTCTAAGATTTTTCCTATATTCATGCAGAGATAATAATAAAAATATACATGCAACATACACAGGCAAAACCCATAAAACACAAATAAATGTATAAATACATAGCATGTAAATTAACACACAATTGATACTTATTGTTATAACCCTAAATTGCACCATACATGCTTACCTGGCATCAGGTCAACTCATATCCCTTCATTGCCAAAACATTTGTTGAACAACCTCTTTGAAAATCCTCTTATGTCAAGGCCCACGTGCCCTAACCCATTACTGCACGCTGGGAAACCCACTACAGCGCACGTGTACCTAACAAAGCACAAAAAAAGGAAAGTTTCCAACGGAAAAAAAAAGCTATGGGTCAGTTAACTAAAACTCCTGGCCATGCATGGATGAGAGTTCGTCCAAAACCCTATCTCCTTCTAGCCTATAAAAGAAGGGGTAGGGGTACCATTTGGAGGAGGAAAAATATAGCGAAGAAAATCAGCCCATTTTCCGAATCCATTGTCCCAACCCTTTAGCCTTTCCTCATGCCAAAGGAGATTTAACACAAAGCAGTTGGAGGACAAATGAAGAGGAGCCCAGGATCAGGATCAAGGAGCGGTGGTCGGTCTCAACTTTGATTGTAAGTTGATTCATTTTTCAAATAATAAAAGAATACTTTTCCCGTCCCAATGCATGAGTTATCTATGGTTTGGTTAATTTATGCTTAATTTCTAACCCTCAAGTAGAGAAGTAGCATGCATGCATAGTCATTTGTCTTAATTGCAGGTTATCTTTGGAAAGAGAAGTGCAAGAAGGCGGTCAAAGCACAATGGAGGATCTACACCAAACGTTAGTAACAAGGTTAGTAGTTTCTTTCCATGCATGTATTGTGAAAGATGGGTTTAAGTTTTGGGTGGTAGGTTAAAAAGTAATTTATTTACGGTCAAAAATTTTCATGCAAGTCTGACCCTAGTTTCTCCCAACGTCTTCTTGATCTATAGAGGAAGATATGGGAGCTCATATTCTTTACCCTTCTCAGAAGCGCTTGGTTTACTATAGTCGTGTGCTCTAGTCGTTATGAAATCATCACCCCTAACCATATATACGTTCGCGGATGAGGAATTATTTGGAGGAGGGCAGGTTTCTTGGCTGCCCCCTTCTGTACTTGTAGAGGCTTGAGTTAAATTTTGCCCATGCTGAAAAGGATTAGTCAACATGGTATTTTGTTGTTGTGTGACAAACTTCTGGGCCTCTACAATTTGAGGACAAAGATGGGTCGGGTGGTCTTCTGCACACAAGTTGCATGGATACTGTAGGGGCCAAATAGAATTTACGTCAAATAATTTCATAAACTGTAACAGTATATCTACCTAATTTCAAACAAAATTCAATAATTCTTTTAATTGAGCACCTAAGCATTTATAAAT
>SNQJ01S0063533.1:0-13791 GCA_010110895.2 Picea sitchensis
ATTTGCCTCATGGAGTTGAGTCTCCATCTCATGCAACTTTTCAAGAAGCTGGTCTTTCTCCTTCTTCATGGTCATCAACTGCTCTTCAAGGGAAATGCTCTCATTTCTGTCTTCACACATCTCTTTCATCAAATCTCTCATGGTTAGAATTTCCTTCAACATCTCTTTGTCAAAGAAATTATATAATGAATATGTATGAGAACTGCCAATGTTTGAAGCTTCCTCCATCCTTGCAAGATATCAAACTTCAACACAAAACTTGCACAATACCAACAGCTAAATCTCAAGCTATCAATGGAAAATACATGAGCAAAACAAACTATGTTTTGATACCACCTGATCTGAAAATAGAAGGTTGACTTGTTATGCTATGCAAGCACCCTCTACTTCATTAAAAATAAACTTTACAGGACCTTGCTTCATGTGTTAAAATATGTAAGATAGTTTATGTGCCAAATTTATGTATCTTTTTCTAAATGCTTATGTGTGAGGATATGTTCTTTTAAATGGTTAAATATGTACTTTCAATAAATACACAGCAACATAACTTGCAGCAAATAAACCATCAAACTCACAACAAGAACGACATGATAAAGGAGTTCACCCCCCTCCGGGCTACATCTCCTTGAGCCTCCATCAATGGACTTGGCTCTCTGGGATTAATTTGTCAAAAGTTCTTTTACAAGATGTTTCTCGACTCCAATGGAAAAATAGATTGTACCATTGAGATCAGAGTACATAAAAACCCCAAAAATGACTAATAAAACTCTGAAAACGGATCATGGCTCATCCGGGCATGACCTCTTCTACATGTGGCCATAAGCTTCACTGAGATTATCTTTGGAAAAAACACCTGTAAAAGTCCTCAAAATCCTCTGAAACCTGTCCCAATGTGTTCAGAGCATAACAATTAGCCAAAAATGATTATTCATTCACAAAAAACAAACATAGGCTCACCAAAACATGTCCTCAATCAATGAGGGCTTCAAGCTCCCTAGAGCTTCCTGAATATTCAATGGTTAAAAACCTGAAAAAGAAGTCTTCAAATGGCCTTGATAACAATGCCAATGGATTCAGGACGTCCAAAAACCCCTATTTGGGCTTTTATGGCACCTCAATCGGCCAAAAGATGAAGAAGATAGGCCTCATGCCATTTTCTTCCTTCAAGCTTGTTGTCTCTTGTTCGCCAAAACGCACCTCTGTGTTCTTGAACCCAGAACACGCTCCAAAACGCGTGTTTAAACCCAGCACCATGCATAACCGAAAAATGGTCCAAACTGTAGAACCATTAACGGAACTAAAACCCCCAACCGCCAAACCATTGGGCATATGGGTCCATAAAACTGTGCGCTCAAACAAAAAGGGCTGAGATTTTTTTTTGAACCAATGGTTGCATGCCACTTGTCGGGCACATGTTTAAACCGTTGGAAAAACCAATCCGCACGCACTTTAAACTGTAGTCATATGGATTAAAAATGTGATTGGGGATTTGAATATGGTTCAAAACTCCCACATGCTCCGTGTATAAACCGATGGACATATATATAAACGCATGCGACCGGGGCTAGGGCTAAGCCCCAGCCCGGACGCGCCCCATATAATAATTCAATACAATTTATATAAAATAAAACGCATTTGATATATAAGGACCACCGTGTGGGCTAGTGGTAGCCCACACACTACCAAAGCGCTGCCAAAGGAGGAGGTCCGGGGTTCGATCCCCACGGACTCCATAAATTTTGAACCAATAAACCATTGCCATAGTGCCACGTGGTAGCCCATCACTGGGCCACATGGCACCATGCCATTTGCCCAATAACTGCCATGTGTTGCAATGTGATTCACCCAAATCTGCCAACTCAGCTCTGCCACGTCACCTCTGCCACATTAGCGTACGGTCATGCCACGTCAGAATGTACGGAATGTACGAACTGCACAATCAGCGTCCTTTTTTTTGCATGTTTAACGATTCGAATAGATCATGATATCTCTCTCTCCCGACGTCTGTTTGAGACGAAACAAGTTGTTTTGGGTTCATGACGACGAGGGCTATGCTCCTGTTCGTTTTGAGGCAATTCCGAGAACGTTGATTTTTGAGCTAAATTTTGACCCCTAGTCCAGATTTTGATCAATTTCCAAGTGTCCTGGCACGTGGCGGATAATTGTTTGGAAGTGAGTTTTAAAACCCTTCTCAAATAAATCGTACAGTGGGGTCTTGTGGAAAAAAGAACATACAACCAGGGGTTGGGGATAAGCCCCAGCCCAGACCCCGTAAAACCACACCATAATGCAAATTTTAATATTTATAAAACTATATAGTAGTAATAACTACCATACGGGTGGGCTAGTAGCCCCACCCTACCAAGTCGTCCAGTGTCCCCGGAGGTCGCAGGTTCCAACCCCCACAAATAGAAACCCACTTTTATACATTGGAGGGAGTGCCACATGGCAGCCCATGCCTAGGCCATGTGGCACCATTCTATTGGTCCACAATCTTCCACGTAATCAAATGCCATCTTAGCAACTGACACATGTCACCATATGACAAGTCCAACTCAGCTACCACATCATCCTCTACCACGTCACCTCTGCCACATTTCAGTACGGCCACTTGCCATGTGTCCAATACGCACATGCCATGTCAGCAGTATGGCCATTCCACATTAGCACCTATGCACAGTCAGTAGTCCATGTCACCCTACCATGTGTCAATACGGTCATCTTCCACGTCAACAATACAGACATGCCATGTCAGCAATGTACTGACTATACAGTTAGCATAACTTTCCTTATTTGGAAAAGCAGACAGAACGTGATATCTCACTCATAGGATGTTTGTTTTAACCTGTTCAAGTTGTGTTGGGATTGGGAGGACGAGGCCTACGCACGTGTCCGTTTTGAATTAATTTTGAGCACTTTGATTTTTGAGCATATTTTGATCTCTTGGATCAATGGATATAGCAATTAGTTTCTTGGGCAATGCGACAATGAATAAAATTATGGATGTTTCCGCTGTCAATGAGGATGATGAATTTATGATGCTTAATGTAGCCAATTAACTTGAGGGTTTGGGGAGCCAAAAAGTCAGTAAGAGCATTCAGGGAAATGACTGCTTCAACTTCCGAAGGGTCCGTTGGTGGGGCCAGATCAGTTGGGTCAGGGGACTCAGCCACACGAGGACCCTCAACCTCTTCTTCATAAACATCTTCATATATGGCCATAAAGATATTTTGTTCCTTAGACTTGTGCCCAGGGAAGTATTTGTCATCACAATTATAACAAAGGCCCTTGAGTTGGTGTTCATCCATTTCGGCCCTAGTCAATTTCTTGGTCTTCACTAGAGCGGAAGGAGGGGTGGGAGTGAGAGGTTTAGGGAAGGGAATGAAAGAGGGTTTTCCAGTTTGAGAAGAGACAACTTGTTGTGCTTCCTTATCTCTTTTAGTAGATTCCACCCAACTCTGGGGTGACCCATGAGGATGTGCGCACAAATCTCTTCCTTGAGTCCACCAATAAAAAATTCTCGGAAAAAAGAATTAGACATTCCCTCCATGTGGATATCCAAGTGCTCAAAAGAGGCTATAAAGTATTCCACTGTGTCAGATTGTTTCAACTTGGTCAATCATCCTAAATGGTGGGTATCAGTGTCGAAGCTTTCATAAAGCTCTGCAACAAATTATGTCCAAGCCACATACCCTTGGTGGGCATTTTTTCTCCATTTCCACCATTGCCAATGTTCTTGATCTAGATGGAGAACACCATACCGAAGTTTGGCTAACTCATCAGTAATGCCATACAAAGAGAAATAGTGTTCCATTTGGGTGACCCAATCGGTAGTATTTGAGCCATCAAATTTGTTCACATCCACTCGAGGAAGGCGGAGTTCCCATTGAAAGGGAGGGGATTAAAAATTATGGGAATGGGAGGATGTCTCACCTTCAAGGTGCAAAGTTTAGTTAGATGAGTTAAGTTCTATAGGAATATTCATTTTATTGCACATATTGGCAGCGAAGGATTCAAGTTGGGTAAAAATTTCATGTTTTAAGTTGCCCATTTGGGAACTGAGTTTCTGCACTTCTTGCTGGGTCTCTTCAAAATTAGAGGACAAAGTATTGAAATGAGAAGAAAAGGTATTGAAGCGGGCTTCCAAGTCTTGGCTATGGGTGTTGGTCATGATGAACAGGGCGGGTGGGACCACTTAGAAAAAAGGGTTACAGTGAAGGGTATCACAATGATCGGGGTGAAGAGGGGAATTTAATGGGGTAGGTCCCAAATAAAGGGAGCAGGACCGCAGGGGAAAAAGGTGAAAAATTAATATGTGTTACTGTGATCAGAATGAGAAAAGGAGTCTAATGGGGTAGGTCTCAAATAAAAGTATTGGGAGGTTCCATAATTTTATTTTATTTTTAACTCTTGCGGAGTTATATTCCGAACGGAATAATACTACAGAGGAAAAATGTTGGAATTCTTAGCAGGAAAAAAGATGTAATTTTGCAAACCCAATGTAGACGGCAAGGTTGTACTGCAATAGATCTTGTCTTTTCTTTCTCTATTTTGTTCCCAAGGGTTAGGGTTTGCAGGGAATCTACAGTCAAGGGTTTGTCATGTGATATAGCTCTCTAATATACGTGTGGGGTCCAACAATAGTACTCAACCCAATATCTCATGGCATCAACTAAGGAGGCTAGACCGTACCCTTAGTTGTACTACCTGACTACCCAAGTATTAGAGAGTCACTTCCCGAGTGTTTTTCTCGATGAAACTATAGTATCCAGGCGATCGATTGGTTTATCTACGGAGAGCTTCAAGATGTCTAGGTCGATCCGTATACAGGTGTCTTCTTATGCACTATCACTCGAAGGGATACCAACAGGGGTTACAATGGTGGCCAACAGGTGTGCGCTTAAGTATCACTTGTATTTCCTGCGTGTATTACTCCCTAACCACGGGTTTATGTGAGTAACAACAGATATTTGTAGCTTAAAGATGTTGGAATACGCCTCTACCCTGGCAAAAAATCACACATAGTTTCTGCCAAGGAAAGTGCTATGATACCACTTGCAATATTCCCGATACAATATATTATGCTGAATGGAAAATATCTTGCAAGAAATGACAGGATAATAATGATTTATCCAAAAAAGTACCAGAATAACACCAGAATGATCACCAGGACGAGCAACTTTATTATGATAACAATGTTCACTTTCCTCTAAGAGGGGGAATCCTCTAGCAGAGCATAGTTCTATTACAAAAATCTCCAAGAAAAAACTTATCATACCCTCAACTCTTATTTATATTAAATATATATACCATAAGAACAATCTAGAGGAAGATCTTCTAGAATTGGAAGCTTCTATTAGGTCTTCTTACATTTGAATTATTCTTCCTTATTTCTAGGCCTTATTAATATTGGTATTTATTACATGGAAAATATATTATTCTACCTACATGAGGAGTTAAGGAGGTTAGGTCCCTAACATGTAGAGTTTAGAGAGCATAATGATTCTATGAATGCAAGCAAGCTTAAAGTTGCATTATCATAGAACAAGAGTTGGAGTATTCTTGGTTAATGAGATTTCCATGTATATTTGTTTTGTTGTATTCATTCATGTACAATCTATATTGTGTAAATTGGGTTTTGTGTTTTTTCTAGAAGTTGTTACTTGGAAAAAAAAATCGTCTTTGAGAATATGATTGTAGCATTGGGCTGCATCAAAAAAATTAACTATTTCAATTCCCAGCACCATATCCCTCTCTTTGAGAAAACTATAGTAAGGGATTTCGATTGCAGCATTGGGCTACATCAAAAAAATTAACTATTTCAATTCCCAGCACCATATCCCTCTCTTTGAGAAAACTATAGTAAGGGATTCTTTTAGAATTATGTTTCTTGAGCTTTGTGTGCTTAGCACAAGTCTTTCTTTATCCTAAACCAAAAGAAGAAGAATGAACTCTTTTAATTATATTGGAATATTTTTACTAATTATTTTGTAGGAGGTATGAATATTTGTCTTACAATTCATAGTGTTTTTTTACTTAGAGAGTTTGTTGACTTTTAATTTTAAGTCTCGGAGCCAAGAAAGTGGATTTCATGCTAAATCCAATCTCATCCTTAATCCAATATTATTCTAGTAGTCTCCAGAGGTCCTCAATGATTTCCCATAATTAAAAGTAAAAGCTAGCTTGGAAAAGCCGGTCTTTTCATAAACTGAGTGCTCCCTTATTTCTTGGCATGTTTATGTCACAACTCCATGGTATAAGCGTGCCCTGTTTTTCAACTTTTGCAAGACAAATATGAACAATTCCACCTCTTTTTTTGGCTGGTGGAGGGCATCTCACTGAAAGATAAAAATTCAGTCTTCGCTTCCACAATCACTCTCAGGACAATCAGAAAGCTTAGATTGATATCTGAAGCCAAAACCCCAAATCGGTCTATCGTCAATTTCTGATCTTTCGTTTTTTATTTCATCAAGTGAAAATCACTCAATATGTGTATACGTTGAACACACAAGCAATCCATGAATGCCATATGTTATCACATGTAGTTGTCAAGGGTAGCAGGTTGTCTAAGTCCGTGGCCTACACAAGAAACGTCAAAGCAAACGTTCATAGAATTCCATTTTGGCCTCGAAATGCAAGCAACAGGTGAGATCATCTTCAACGGCAGACATTCCTGAGAATACTACATCGACAGTACATAGGAATCATGGGTTAAAAATATTGTTAAAGGTTTTTGTCAAAGGTCCAAAGTCCCGAAACCCAAAGTGAGCATGAGTCGTTTGATCTTGAGGGAGACAGGTGGCAGCCGATCCAAGCGTTTAGGGGAATGAGCTTCAGGAGTTTCTAAGTGAGAGGTGCATAAAAATTCCGAAGAGTCGAAGCCCTAACTCCCGAAGAAATCATGGACCATTGATCTCAAAATCAGCAAGGAGCAGTTGATCTTAGCGACAGTGACTCCTAAAGTCCCGAAGACCTGAATCGCTAAAGTGCCCAAAGTCCCAAAGGCCCGAAGCACTCGAAGTCCCGAAGACCCAAAACACCTAAAGCCCGAAGGCCCGAAGTAAGTCTCAGTCATCTGATTCAAATGGACACACGGTGCCAGATCTAGAGCTCCAAAGGAAAGAGAAGGGGAAAAAGCGTGATTTGAGTTTTGATTTTCCCAAAGACCTGAAGGGAAATTAACTGTTGATCCAGGAACCACACGTCACCAGATCCTTAGCTTCGGGTAAAATCACATGGAAGAGGATGAGGTTTGAGATTGGATTTTCCCAGAGTCTGGAGACCCAAAGGAGATCTCAACCATTTATTTAAGAGGATACGTGGCAGTTATCAGTATGGACATCTGGCGCACTTGTCAGTCGTGACACCTGGCACCTACTCGAAAATGACACATGGCACTCAGTCCAAGTAGTCGTGGGCATATCATTTTCTTCTTTCTTAGTGACACATGTAACTTCTCTTTATGACACGTCAACATAGTAGCGACAGGTCATCCTTCGGGAGGTGTTATTGTTCAACGTCAAGAGTAGTGTCCCCCTCCCCCAAGGCACAGTTTGGCGGATTCTAAATTTGGTGGGTGGTTAAGCTTGGCAATAGCGCTAAGTCTAGCAGGTGTGCCCAGATCGCAGACTGCATCTAGATCAATGGCCATGCTTCATTGTGGGGATGCAACTTGCTCGATCGATAAAATTATTGAGCGGTCCCACAATTGAAACCATGGTAGGGGAAAAGTGGTACATGGCAAAAGGTGGTGGATTGCGGGCCCAAAAGCGGTCTGAACCCATACCACTTTCGAGAATCCCCGAAATCACATGTTTATATAACATCCTATCCAAGAGAACCACGTGGCCGCCCCTTGAGCATTTAATCTCGTTTATTCCTCGAGAAAAAGTGGTTAATGAAAATAGAGTCGGTAGTTGAAACCTTGGCTCAATCCATAAATGAAAGGCATGGAAGGTCTGGCCGTGAGGATTGAACCATAATCCCATGGTACCCATGTGGGCATATTTACCTACAAAATCTATGTTGATCTGAGCTCACGTCTGATAGAGTGATACATGCATAGTCTGACAGAAGACTGCCCAGACACAATGTTTTGAATGTAGTGATCAGATCACACTCCTAGTAGTGGTGAATTGTTCTAAGTATAAATAAGTAGTTTTGATATTTTGTTAAGGTCATCAACTATTTGAGCAGAGCTCCCTATTTTGTAATGTTTTGATGTCAGAATTGTTCTCTGGTTATGTATCAAATTTGATACTTTCATGCTAATAGAAGTCATCTTCTTTTCATCTCTCTGTAAAAACTGTGCTAAAACACTCGATCATGGAGGATCCAGTCGAGGGTTGTTATGTTGTTGTAATGTAGGTTTGATTATAGTGGTATCATGGCTAGTTTTAGTCAGCTCCCTTGTAATATTTTTCCCTTTTACACTAAATGGATCATTCATGGAAGATCCAGTCGAGTTGTTGTAGCTGCATGGTGAAGTAGGTTTGATCATTATGTTGTTGTGACTATTTTGTTTGGACATATTTCAGTGTCTGAAGCTTGAACTCAAGAGTGATATCAAGTCTGTTTTTTTCTTCTCCAAGCTACTTGAAATCTGGATGCCCATAGTAGTCTTGTTCACCTTCCTCACTAAGTCTTCCCTCTGCTCACACTTAAACTCATCTCACTTATTGAAGTTAATGTGGCCCTCACTTCCATGTGCATTTCTTGTCCAGTTCCGTGTTGAACATCATTCATATATTGAATTTTGTCCATTGACCTCCACTCATATAAAACCAACATCCACCAAAAACTTTGATGGCTACTTTGATGGGTACTGAGGAACCACACACCTAGCTCATGGGACTTTTCACCCCACACAGGGCACAACGTTCCATTTCCATCTTAGAGAGGAACAACACACCCAACTCATGGGCACATCCAACTCATGGGATTTCTCTCAGGCTGACTCACTCATTCTGTGTCCTAAAGGATGTCTCACGCAGTTGTAATCATCAACACTCCCTCTCAGCTAGGGAGGCATTCTCCATCAAGCCATTTTCTCACCGAAGTTCACAAACTTAGTATTGGAAAGAGGTTTGGTGAAGATATCTACAATCTGCTCATGTGTAGGAAGGTATTGCATGTGTACTGCTTTCCTCTGCAACATCTCTAATATAATGATTTTTTATCTCAATGTGTTTCAATCTATCGTGAAACATAGGGTTCTCAGAGAGCTTCTCACAACTCTGGTTATCATAATCAATAGTAGTAGGATCCATCTCATGATCGAATAAATATGTTAGAAGTTTGTGAAGCCACACTGCTTCGCAAACTATCACACTCAATCTTATGTACTCTTCCTCTGTGGTACTCAATGCAATAGAGCTATGTTTCTTGTTGCACTGGGAAACCATGGAAGACCCTAAAGTAAAGCACCAATTGTTATGAGGAAAATATCTCTATGGCTAGGGTGAACCACAATAGACATGAGTGACTGTAGAAATCGACTCAATTCCAGCATATGCTATGTAAACTAATGTGAAAAGGAGGTAAGAAAGAGGCCTACCTCGTCCAAACGTTTGATGATGTCCACCATTGAGCACTTTGACCCAAAGCTTTATACCTTCAACAAGTTCTCAACAAACAAGCAAAGCAAGCATATAGTGATAATATAACATGTTAGCAAATTAGATAGCATAATCCATTAATATACGAAACAAACATGCCCATGGATCATAATACATATATTTGCAAGATATAAATTTGATGGGAAAGGATTATTTCTATTAATAAATGATCAGCAGAAGTGAAAACGTTACAGACTTCCATATCGGCATGGTCCAAAACCGAGAAACCGAATTCCTTCCAACTGGGCCTCCACCACTTCAATCCTCCACAAAAGGCAAGCTCATATAATGGATACAAAGAGGTTCTCCATCAATAAGGGAAGATCTTGGGAGCTAAACACTATGTTCAAACTTAAAGGAAAAAGGGATGCAGACTCAATAATGAAATAATAATTTCTCCAGAGTAACTTTTCTCTCAAAGTTGAATTCTCTCTACTTTATCATAGCTCAAAATTGGCTTCTTTATAGCCTTCAAAATGAAACTGAAGGTTCGAGTCAGAACATTTCCAGTATATGGAAGGCCAAGGATCAAAGATATCCTATCGTGACATGGAAACCCGACATTTGATTTTGATTTTCTAGCACAAATCCTGATGTGTGTGGGCTGTAGTGGAGCAGCCAGCGTATACGCATGATGTATAACTTGCATGGTGCGTACAAGTGGAAAAATATTTATATTTGTCTCTGGATTCATTAATCAGTGAAAGTAAGTTTTCATAGGGAAATGGAATAAGGCCCTCTCTTCAAGATTTCATAGGGTGAGGCAAATATTGTTCTAACAGATGCCCCCTAATGTGTGAGGTCCGAGGAGTATTTGCGATGGATGAAATACATTATAAATAACCCAGAAGTGGAGTGATAGAGAACCAGCTGGATGAACTCAATTGCTCATTACATTTTGTATTGAATTTGCATACATGGCTTCCAAGAATACACACAGATCCATGTGAAAAATATACCAAACAAGTGTTTGTAACCATAAAATAGGAAAATATAAATGCAATTACATGCCAATAGCTATCATAGTCTCGAACAACGCCCAGTAAAACCAGTCTCAAAACCAATCTCAGGATATTTGTATACCATGGAGTACAATCTGATCTCCCATGATCACTGAAGTCATATAGGTATTGGTCCAATGAAAAAGAAGCAACAACTCAACAAAGTTGTGGCCACATAATGATGTCTTCAAGTCTTCTATACAATCTGCCAAAGGTGCAAGTCTACATCATGTGAATAAAGGAGTTGAGGTATAACATAATGAGACATCCTTTGATTACCGGTCATTGATGTATACGCTAACAAACGCGAGATAACCTACCGATAATGAAAGTAGGTATCAAGGAACCGAGTACATTCTTACAAGTGTGAATAGATTAGTCTGTGTCGAACACCTAAATAATCCATCGATCAGGATACATTGATGTATTCCCAATTGTCGATGGTGAGAGAGCCTGCCACTAATGACTGCAAATCTCAAGGTACTCATAAGACTCTAGATCTCGTTTCCAGATAATGGGATGATGTCGATGGAAAGACAGTCGCTGAAAGGAGAGCATTAAGGCATCTCTCATTAGTCAGCACAAGGTACAAAGCAGGAGCTTCATGATTTGGTGGGAATCGAATGAAGAACAAGTTCACGAACCAACAACCTTGTGTGTTTTTAGCGTGTGCCAAGTGCAAGTGGTACACGAGAAAGAACCTCTAAATAGCAGCCAATGATAAAAATTGTCGACAAAGGCGAGGAGACCACCAATAAGGCTAATGGAATCCAAGACAGTGCATGAATCGCAATGTGTGAATAGATGTCTTGTCTTTGAACACAAGGAAAACCACCCAATTAACAACAAATGATGAAATCTCGACTAATGGGTTCAAGGTTACCTACCAATAATGAAAGTAGGGCCAGGGTGCATGATAGGACTAAAGTATCATGTGATTCTGAGACAAATTGAGGGTATGACCATCATGAAAAGTCAAGAGTTATGAGGAGTGGCCGAAATAGGTTGATAGACTTCCTTTGAACAAGAGAATGAGACATATGGTGAACTCTGGTAGCATAGACCCAAAGATAAAACCATGAGATGCAGGAGGCATCAATGAAGTTCTCTGTAGGGATAGGAAGAGTAACCAGTTGGTAGAGAAGGCTCTGTAACGATTTCAGCTTCCTAAGTCCATGCTAAACCCAAAATTATGGTGACAAATGGACTCAATAACTTTGTGCTTTGTTCAAAGGTGACACGACTTCTACCAAATATAATATAGTACTCCCTTCCCGCTCGTCATTTTTTTTTTTCATAACAAATGAATGATATGATACAGAGGAGGAAATAAGTGTTGAAAGTAAGCAAAACTAGTTCCAGTAGTGGAACATACCTATGCTTAATGCAGGGAAGTGCATGCGAGAGATGGACACTTGGGGAATGTTCCCTCCTAGGTATAGGGTGTCAAATTGCGAAGGATATAAACAAGGCTCTGCTTGGTTGAGGATGCAAAACTGTTGAGGCAAATGGTTTATAACGCAAAGTGAGAACCGGATATAGGCTCAATACTGCAAGCAGGGGCATGAGATGCAATCACAACTTAACGCCAAAAAATGTCCTTTTTTGTCTTTTAGTCTACTTGGTGTAAAAAAGTGGTAAACTTGTGCCAAATAGACGTCTTTTCAAATCCGATTTACGAGTGTGAAAATCACAATTTCACTCGGAAATCTTTTCTATTTTTGGTAACGAGTCGAAAAAGAGATTAACTAAGACTCATGACCTTTCAAATCCAATTTAATGAGTGTAAAATGGAAAAATCACTCGAAGATCTTTTCACTTTTTTGAAAAGGAGTCTGAAAATATCTTAACTAAGACTCACGACCTTTCAAGTCCAATTTAATGAGTGTGAAAGGGACAAATCACTCAGCAATATTTTCGCTTTTTGAACGAGTCAAAAAAGAGCTTAACTCGGACTCGTTAGGGAGATTCTAGGTGGCAAGTCACGGGGGAGGCCAAGGATCTTGTGCGGACCTTCTGTAGAATGTCAGTATCTTATGAAGAACCGACACAATATTGGGAAAACCAAAATCTTTCCAAGTCAAGGAAGATAAAGTGCAAACAGAGGTTATCGTCTCCGTGATATATCGGATAATGTCTCTTCCTAGAAAAGACATAGGTGGGGGAATTGGATACCCCATGAGACCATCCCTATCAAAGGGAACCTTGTCAAGACTTGGAGGGAGAGAACTCGGGAAGAGTAAAACTCTCTCTTGTTCAAAAGGTGAAGTACTATAAATGCTAAGGACATGGAATAGAAGGTATAGAACCAGAACCAGAAGAGCGGGATTGACCAAAAATTGTATTGGCGCGACCGCTTCCTTAGACTTGTCACTCTCCAAGAGAAAAGTGGGATCGATCGAAGATTGCATCGATACGACCACTTCCTCAACCAATGGTTGAATAGGATGTGAGAGAACAAGGTCAAGAGGTGTGTCACCCCCGAAAACAGGAGTGTAGTTGGTCGAAGATTTCCATGACATGACCACTGGTTGAACAGAATGCAAGACAACAAGGTCAAAAGATGCATCATCCCCTAAAGGAAGAGGGGTGTCAGTCGAAGATTGCATAGACATGACCAAAGTATCAACCATTGGTTGAATGGGATGCGAGACAATAGGGTCAAAGGAAACATCAACCCCTAAAGGAAAAGGGGTGTCAACCGAAGATTGCATCGGCATGACTGTTGTATCAACCAAAGAAGGAACAGAGTGTGGGGAAACCACAGACGACTCAGAACTTGAAGGTCCCTCAAGTTAGAACCAACCTTACGGTATCCTGACAGTAGCAGGACACAAATGAGTAAGGTGACTTCCTTTGCAAGTCCTACAAAGGAATATGGCCTTATGTCTGACACGTCTAGGATTCTCAATCATATGAATGCCCTCAGCATAACTTGTAGTGGCTAGTGACATGCTCCTAACATGACTTGTAGAGGCTAGTAGAAAATATCCAACATGACTTGCAAAGGTTCGCGATGGATCCCTCACATGACTAGCAGAGGTTGGTGATATTATGCCAATATGACTCGCAGTGATGGGACTTGTGCCCCCATCATGACTTGCAGTGGATGGTGTTGGATGGTGTTGGAAGATTGGTTGTTGTCATTGATGTCAACCCTAGTCATGGGTTTT
>SNQJ01S0063533.1:17079-57701 GCA_010110895.2 Picea sitchensis
TAAGCTAATGTGAGTCTTCATAAAAGTTTGTAGGGTAAAATAAAGAGATTAATTAAATTAATTCATTTAGGGGGTTGTAATTTTGAAAAGAGGAAACTAAGTAGTTAACTAAAGGGAGTTTAAAAGAAAATATATATACATATTATGAATTTAAAAAATATATATATATGAAAAGATGCATAGGCTCACTTAACTTTTGAGTTTTCAAAAAAAAAAGGAAATAAAAATAAAATAAAAAGGAAAAAGGGGGGAAAACCTAAAAAGAGGATTTAGGGTTTGAGACTGGATAAAAGAAAGGGAGAGGGGGAAAGAAGGGGACTTTTTGAGCTATTGGTATTGTGATGCTGCCGGAGAAGAGACTGGACTGATTTCTTGTAGGAGTTGGGGATTTCCCAGCTGACTTGAGTGGTAGCTCAGCCTTGGAGGCGAGCTGGGAAGCTAGGTAGTGTCTGGATTGTGTGTGGCCCCTTTGCGGCTCAGGGGGCTGAGGGGGAAGGAGAGTACCCCTAGCATTGGCTGGGAGGTACCGGTGAGTCCTCTACGGCTAACAAGTGGGAGAAAAATGGAGTAGGAGCAACGCGGAGCGCACAGACGTCATCAAGCGGGCGATAAGGCAAGGTATGCTCCTCTATTTTGTAGAGTAGAATGGATTACTGTATAAACTGGTAGTTGCCCGGTTACTGTCATTTACTCTAGAATCCTTCTCTGTCTGTGGTTATCTCGGCGTTACTATTTTAAAAATACAATAAGAAAATGCGCTGGGGTTTAGCTCAGCGTTTGAGGGTCAAAATTCTCTGGTTCTTGTGGTTTAAACTCTTAGTGTTTACAGTGGAAGTTCTATGTGATTTGGGGTAATACCTACATTTTTGAATGATCTTGCTCTGCGTGGGTTTAATTTTGAGCGTTTTATTTTGCCACGGGCTTTTAATTATTTCGGTGGCATTCTACCTTGCCAGGGTATTTTTATTTTTCTGTTGAGGTGTTTACTGTGGACGAATCCCTCTGACTGTGTGTGTATTTCTGCGTTGATGTTTGGATGCGTTTTTACAGAGGTGTGCGTTCATTCTGCATGTTAGTAGGGTGCATTTTATTACTGCATTGCGCAGTAGTCACCAGTATCTAAGACCGGACCTCATATCGAGCCGACGTTTTGCCACTAAATTACCCAGGTTATCGCCAGGGAGAACGTTATGGCTAAGTTTTAATTTATCAATAACCCTTGCTGCCTTGCCTCCTTTCGTTTTTTTTTTTAAATGCCTTCGCCCTCCCAGTTGGTTGGTAGCTGGTTAATCAGTCCAGCTGTATTCAAGGTCGGACACTATCCCTTTATTTACTTTGTTTCTGAATGACCCATGCCCATCGGTCGCGCTGGATAATATGGGTCAGACAGCGCAGGGAAGGAATTCGCTATTTATAATTTCTGACTGTTTATGAATCTTAGTTATTTACGATTCTTTATAAACTATACTGTAATTCAAGGATAGAGTTGGAAAAGAATTTGAGGAACAGGAATAGACATTGCAGCCCGTAAGAATATTTCAAGATGATAATTCTCAACTACTAAGATTACTCGATCATGGGGAAGGGTATTTAAGTGGAAAGTAACATAAATTTATTTATATCTTGGGGCGATGATCATTACTAAAACAATAGAGCAGACACTGGTTGTATTATGTTGATATAATGCAGGGTTTTACACCATAGAAAGTGAAATGATAATTTATTGATCGCATCTTAATGGTTGAGATGGTTACGTTGTTGTAACATCAGTTCCTGCGCCCACCTCGACTGCGTTGATTAACCTCGGACTGCGTTTCACTGCCCCTTTTCTGAGCGTGATGGGTGCACCTCTGTATAGTTGTCGCGTCCTCCTTCGGTAACTGTTAAATTTCCATCCCAGCCCCATGCCAGCCGCGGGAAGCTCATATTCTTTTCGCCCCTGTATTTTTGATTTATGAGTCGAATACAAGCCCCCATGCAACCGCGTGTTGTACGGCCGTGACAGTCTTTCCCAGACTCGGTTAGGACAACCTGCCATCATTACGCTTTTCTGGAAAGCCTGCAACAACTGCCATTACGACTTCATGGCTAGCAACCACCGTCGTCAGTCGTCTCAGTTCAAACATCGGTTAACACATAATTTGGATCCCAGTATTATGTATTCATGATTTGTTTTTTTTATATTATAACAACTTTTTATAATACAAACCTTCTATATATTTTTGTTTCAAGGAACTTAGTATAAATTAAAATGAGAGATGTATATATATGTATCTTTGTCGCAAGGAACCTAGTATAAATTGAGAGGTGTCACACCATATTGGGAGGATTGTGATCGACTCATTGTGAACTGTTAATCACTTCCAACAATAAGAAATTGGTTTCACGGAGTAATACTTATGGAAGTTTGGTGGGTTGTTAATGGCTTGAAGCAATAAGTTTGACCTGAACTATCAATAAATAATGCTCGGTTGATATTAAATGACTTTTTAATTAAATATTCAAAAAAATATTTTGTGGAAGCAAGCTCACCGAGCTTATCGGAAATGACTTGATGAAGCATTAAGTGTTATCCAAGCTTGATTAACATTGAATGATATTTTGTTGAAAGTGGTAAGTAGTCAACACAACTTAAGCAATAATGGTATCCCGATTATCAGTTCTTATATGATGCGGAGGTCAATAGTGAATGTGACTTTTTATGAGATATTGAACTCTACTCAGTTAAGCTTCCAAAAACATAGTTTGTGAAAGCGAGCTCACGTCTTGATCATCATTGGAAAACACTCTAGTAACGCTGAAGTGATGGAGAGGATAAATTAAAATTAATATTATGGCTTTATTGTTATAATCCAGTTAGTAATGTATTCTCCATCGCATAAACGAATGATGTTTAGTGTGATAGCTACCGTTAAAATTAAAATTAATAGTTTTATTGTTATAAGCCCATTTGTAATGCATTTTCCCTCGTATAAATGAACGAGGTTTAGTGTATTAGCTACGGTTAAAATCGAAAATTAATATTATAGTTTTATTGTATAAGCCATTTAATCATGTATTTTTCCATCATGTAAATGAATGATGATTTGTATTTCTAGCTCACGGTTGAGAATGAAAGTTTACATTGTAGTTTTATTTGTTATTTGAATTCCTCTAAATGTATGGTAAGTGTTATTTGCTGCAGGGATTTCACGATATAAAATGTAAAGGGGTTAATATGCATGGCAAGGGATGTTGCCGTTAGGGTTATTTAGATAAAAGAGATATTGTGTTGGATATGGGATAATCCTTCCTTGTTTGGGAGTATTAATTTCTACCTTTGATTGTAACATATAATTAACCAATGTAATTGACACATCCGTGGGTACTTATGGAATAACCCTATAGTTTTATCGACTTTTAGTAAATACCAAATTGATACATGCAAGACACTTCTTGGTGTTAGCGTTATTCGAGATTCCGTCATGATAGAATAATGGTGCTAACCTCCTTACCAGCTTTATTAATGATCACCATCTTGATATGTAAATGTTATTCCTGCAACTTTGTAACTCAACATGAAATTGTGCTACCCTATTAGGGCATTGAATTTTAGTGGGTTGTTGGGAACCACATGGAATATGAGGTGATTGTTATTTTTGCGGAGTTAATGGGATATAATTGTAACATGTTTATTATGTCGTGGCGGCGTCATTAATATTTTAGTGTTAGGTATCATAGGAAAAATAATGAAATTGTGGTCTTATGATAATGCTATTGAATCTTTAGTTATTGATGATTTATAAATTATGAGATTCCTTGAACTAAGAACCATAGAGTATTATGAATTAGTAGAAGAGGTTGGGTTCATTTAATAATGCTAGCGCTAGGGTGATGTCCTTGTAGTTATCATGAATTTAGTTAGTGAATTGCGAAGTCTTTATATTATAATGTAATGATGCTAGTTTTTATGAAGATGTTATCGCAGTTTATTTATTGATACTAACATTGAGATGAGTTGTGGATGATATCCTACTGCAAGGTAAGTGAGGTAAAGGTAATGAAATTATTCATTCATGGTTTGTTATTGTAGTAATTATGGTCAGTGATAAACATATATCCATAACTGTCCTTGAAATTAAGTACGAGGAGTCACCATGGCTTAGTAGACGGGGATGGAATTTAGTTGATTTTACATATTTAAGAATGGGTTGGTATTTCTTCGTCTAATAGAAGTCAACTGGGGTAAGGGTTGTAAGTTGAAGTCAATGAGCCCTTCTAGTGGTTGGTCGGTGTCAGAGTCCTTCTGACTTGCGTCTCCCGTAGTGGTAGTGGTTGTCCTTGATTTTGTAGTTCTTGGTGGTCTAGCATTGCGTGGGTTGCTTGTGTCGGGCAAAATCTAGACATCTCCTGGTAAGCCTTAGTATATACAGCTGTGTGTGTGATTATCTTCTGTGAGAAGAGTCCAGTGCCGTATCAAGAGTCTCGAGCCCCTTAAAGGCAGGGTTCCACTCTTGCGACACACCTGACGGAGAATACTAGTTTCTGCCTAAGCAGTCGGCCAGGAGCCTATCGGACCTTCTCTCTCCTCGGAGCAGAGAACTAAGATTAAACACCCTGCTTTCCTGTGTAGAAATAGTAATCTACCATGATGGACTCTTCCTTAGGTCTAAGGTCGTTTAATTCTTGTAGTTGTGTGCCTAATGTCCTCTTGCCGTGGTCATCATGGTTGCGTCTTGTTGGTTTTCGAGTGGCGACGTAGAATCTAGAGTGTCTGGTTCCTTTCTGCATGCGCGCACACACCTTTAAAACAAAAAAAAAATTGCACCTGTATCAGAGTTGTTGTCGAAACAAGGAGGATGTTACACGATCATATGGACTCAGAAAGACTCATCGTAGGTAGAGTGAATCTTGCAAGTTTGGGGATTCTGAGGTAGAATTGTAGATCACAAAATCTTTGGGTGCAAGATGTATATCACAGAACACGGGGCATGAGAGTTCGATAGCGCCAACCTAGGAACCCGCAATCATAAAATTGGATAAATATGGAAAGGAACGATGGTCAGTCAGACTTGTGATGTGAATATATATATGGAGATGAGGATATATTAGTCCACCAACCCGAGAACCCGCGATCATAGAAATGCGACTAAGTATAGAACCAAAAAGGGATAATAGAGGGGAAGAAGAAAAGGGGGAAATGGGTAAATATAGAAGAGGAAAAAGAAAGAGAGAAAATAACTCTATCCCTCACACAACAACACTTAGTATGATAATTATCAAGCGATAGAAACACATTAACTATGGGAAAAACATTCTCATCTATGGAATATACTTGGAGGTTGACAAACTAAGGTTTAAGTTTAAAGAGAATTTGTTTATATTTATTTCAATATTATTCATATTATTTTATTTTAATAGTATTTTTGTGGCCCAAATCTAAACCATGTTCTAATTGGAAGGGTGTTTTCGACTCACAAATTTTGCTCAAACCATGAAGAAATAGACAAAATATATGACTTAACATTTTTTTATGTAAGCATATTCTCAAATATGAAAAGCTGTAATATATGCACAGTATTAAAGAGGGACATGACGTCAACACCTTTTTAGATAACAATGGGCTAGCATAATGTTGCATTCCTACTGTGATAATGCCTTAAAAAAACTAAAATAACCAACAGTTTTTTTCAATTCAAGATCCACACAAAACAATTTTGAGATCCCATAATATTCACCTCTGCCAATTCAATAATAGAGAGGTTGATTTGGTAGATCAAACTATCATTCAATTCAGCGACTAGGGTGCACCTAGGGTACCTGCAAGAAAATTTAATGTTATGATGAAGATTTGTTTGTATTGCAACTTGTGACAGTAATTGTGTCCCGTAAATCTTAGTTTAATGCGTTTTAATGGGTGATGTCCTCGATCTTTTTTCTTATTAATGCCAATCTTTTTGAACCTATCTGGTGAGTTGTCACTAGTAAAAGAATAATTAATGTGCATTGGGAAGGCTGCGAAGGTGGCAAGGATGGACAAGAGCAAAAAATGATTTGAAACTTTTGTGAACCCAACAGTTCGTTAACCGGTGAATATCTGACAACAGGAGGTGAAGAATAGACTAAGTATGGAAAGACGGGGCGGTCATACAGAATCATCCTAGGTAGAGTGAGGCTTGTGAGTTCAAGGAGTCCAAGGTCAAATTGTAGATCATAATTTTTTTAGGTGCAAGATGTATATCACAGAACACGGGGCATGAGAGTTCGATAGCGCCAACCTGGGAACCCATGGTCATAAAATTGGCTAAGTATGGAAAGGAATGACGATTGGTCGGACTCGTGATGTGAGGATATAGATGGTTATCAAGATCTTTCAGTCTGCCACCCCAAGAACCCACAATCCTAAAATGCGACTAAGTATAGAACCAGAAAGGGATAATAGAGGGGAATAAGAAAAGGGAAAAACAGGTAAGTATAGAAGAGTGAAAAGAAAGGGAGAAACTAACTTTATCCCTCACACAACAACAGTTGGTATAATAATTAGCAAGCGATAGAAACACATTAACTATGGGAAAAACAGTCTCAGCTATGAAATATACTTGGAGCTCGATAAAGTCTGGTTCAAATTTAAAGAGATTTTGTTTATATCTATTTCAATATTATTCTTATTATTTTATTTTAATAGTATTTTTGTGGCCCAAATGTAAACAATGTTCCAATTTGAAGGGTTTCTTCGGCTCGCAAAATTTGTTCAATCCTATAGGCAATAGAAAAAATATATGAATTAACATTTTTATATGCAAGCATATCTTCAAATATGAAAAGCTATAATATATGCACAATATTAAATAGGGACATGATGTCAAAACCTTTGTAGATAACAATGGGCTATTATAATGTTGCATTCTTATTGTGATAATGCTTTAAAAAACCTAAAATAACCAACAGTTTTTCCATTTTACATGTTACATATAAAAATGCTTTCATGAATATTTGTTTGCATTGCAACCAACCTGTGACAATAATTGTGTCCTCATAGTATTTAAAATGAATGTTGAAGGATTATAATATAATCTCTCGTAAATATTGGTTTACTGCGTTTTAATGGGACATGTCCTATAGATTTTTTCTTCTTAATGCCAATCTTTTCGAACCTGTGTGGTGAGTTGTCACTAGTAAAATCTTAGTTAATGTGCATTAGGGAGGGAGCGAAGGTGGAGGGGATGGACAAGAACTAAAAATTCTTTGAAACTATCGTGAACCCGAGAGTCTGTGAACCCGCGAATATGTGACAACATGGGGTAAAGAATTGACTAATCATGGAAAGGTTGGGCAATCAGATAAACTCATCATAGGTAGAGTGAGGCTTGCGAGTTCGAGGAGTCTGATGTTGAATTATAGATCACATAAGTTTTAGGTGCAAGATGTATATCATGGAACACGAGTCATAAGAGTTCGATAGCGCCAACCTGGGAACCCGTGATCATAAAATTGGCTAAGTATGGAAAGGAATGCCAGCCGGTTGGAATCATGATGTGAGGATATGGATGGAGATGAGTATCGGTCAGTCTGCTACCCCAGAAACCCGCGATCATAGAAATGTGACAAAGTATAGAACCAAAAATGGATAATAGAGGGGAAGAAGAAAAGGGAAAAATAGGTAAGCATAGAAGAGGGAAAAGAAAGGGAGAAAAAAACTTTATCCCTCACACAACAACACTTAGTCTGATAATTATCAAGTGATAGAAACACATTAACTATGGGAAAAAAAATCATCTTTGAAATATACTTGGATCTCGACAAACTCTAGTTCAAGTTTAAAGAGATTTTGTTTATAGTTATTTCAATATTACTCATATTATTTTATTTTAATAGTATTTTTGTGGCCCAAATATAAACCATGTTCCAATTTGAAAGGTGTTTTCGGCTCGCAATGTTTTTTAAAACCCATAGGCAATAAAAATATATATGATTTAACATTCTTGTATGCAAGGATATTCTCAAATATGAAGGTTGAAGCGAAAAGCTTCTGCTGGAGTGTTTGGAAATATTGGAAATCTAGAGCATTGGAAATTTAGAAAGTTGTTGTTGGAGCCTTGAAAATCCTAGAAAATAGCTACAAAAATCCATATAAAATAAAGCTACAGAAAAGCATTGTTGGAGCCTATTGGAGCCTTAGAAATCCTAGAAAATATCTATAGAAAAAAACTACAATTAAGGTAACTTACTTTCCCTACAATGATTTATCATAGATTAGTGCAATATGAAAAGTATATCAGATTACAGTTACACCCATATGACTGAGCGATAAGGGCATTACACCCATATGACTGAGGGATAAGGGAATAAGCTATAGTAGGAAAAAATCTGAATTAACAACATTGCTTCATTCATGTTTTCATTTAAATGTACCATGCCCAAAGTATTTAGACTGCAAATATTTTAAAAGAATAATTTACTTGTAAATACAATTGATGAAAATATGTTAACTTTGGGGATTTTATGTTCTCTCGTTACAACCTGAACAAAGACACATATTAAATATCACATTTTTATGCTACCAATATATGATGATACATTACCCTTTGTCTTACATTTATTATGTCTTTTCTTTGGTCCTTCCGCACCCACCTGGGGTGCCTGTGAAAAAACCTAATGTTTTGATGAAGATCTGTTTGTGTTGCAACCTATCACAATAATTATGTTTTTGATACATTGTTTAATGTGTTGAAACACTATTTTAAGTATTAAACTTCTTGCACCAGATTATTCATTGAATGGTTTGTTGTTTCCCTCTGTATTTTATCTTTATTATGTCACTTGTCTGACATTGGTGTAACAACAAGAAAGGAGAACCCTCATGCATATCATCTTTCCAATATCACCATGATGTTGTCTTTGTGAACCAACTCTCTAACTGATTAACAAATTGAAAAGAACGAGTATTCAAAACTTTTTGTGGCTTAGCTCTGCCCTTTAGTAGCCAGGGGTAGTCTTTAGGACCAACAACAACTATGAAGTTGTTTACACATCTCTACAAGAAGTTCAATCAAGGAATAGAGAAAGTGAGTCATACGTATAGTTTCAAAGATGTGTTTGCGTAAGAGAATCATCGAAAAGATAAAGAGAGATCAATGGAGGGTTGTTGAAATAAAGTTATTGTACTGTCAATTTGAGCACAATTATAGCAATGGGGAACTTGAAATTTAATTTTGTGGGGTTGATAGTATAGTTCCATTTGACTTTAGCTAGTACATTTTTTTTTTTCAAAATATTTCCAAAAAAGAATTCTAGTAATTTCATTAATCATAAAAAACTAGTTAAATGAAGTACATATTACATTTGCTCCATAGAGCCTACATTACAAGGAAAGGCAGGTCCTATATATTTTTTAAGATCATAAAAAAATGCTAAGATCCTAAATCTATTATCCACTCATAATCCAAAAACCAGGCCCATGAGAACCTTGAACTACAACACCAAAGCACATACTCAAAAGTTTGGCAAACACAACAAAAGAAAAAATCAACAAGGAGTGGGCATTGTATCCCTTCTATAACCAAACTCCCAAATGGGCACCAACAAATTTGTTGATTGCTATATTAGTATGAACCAATATCACTATGAGAATTTGCTTTTGATGTTACTATGAACCAAGATCATGTTGACCTGACAATGTTATAACATTACTAGTTCTAGAAACAACTGTCAACGTTTGACTTAATGGACTTTGAACAATGCAAAATTTGCAGCATTATTGAAAATGCTTGATGGATTTGTTCAGAAGAGAAAGCCATTTTGAAATCTCAAATGATGGACTTGATTTATTAATAATTGGGATACTTTGTATGAGGTTTTTCCTCATGCTTTTCATTCCTGGACTCAACAATCTTATGTGTGTCCAATTCACTTTGCCATGGTAATGGAAAACTTTATTCAT
Source organism: Picea sitchensis (assembly GCA_010110895.2). Lineage (NCBI taxonomy): Eukaryota > Viridiplantae > Streptophyta > Pinopsida > Pinales > Pinaceae > Picea > Picea sitchensis. Next base: position 26,999 of record SNQJ01S0063533.1, read on the forward strand.
ATCTTGATTGGGTAACATGGATAGAAATAAATCACACTGTTTTGTTTCTTGTCAATGCATGATATGTGATTTTTTTTGGGGGGGTTTCAACCAATATGCAGTATGGCATTGTCCTCATCTAAGGTAAATTTTCTATGGACGCGGAAGTCACGTAGCATGTAGACAGTGTTTTCCTTTTTTTGAATGTATATTTCATATGGAATTTCTATTAACCCAGGAAGCACATATTGTAATAGAGGTTGTCTAAATCTACAATGTACAATTGTGTTGTTGATGGTTCATATGACAACATTGATGCAATGACTATATATGTAAGGGAATTTTGCAGCACATCATAGACAATCAATTGTGCCAGCATTTATGAACGCACAGGAAAAAGAAGGAGAATTGCAATTGGCACATATAGGGTTGAAGGGGGTTGAGTAGGAATTTGCTTCAACTAGAACACCCTCAACCTGCCAACATGAACATACTAGTTAATATATTGAAAAATATAATATATATGTGTACAACAAAAAAAATACACAAAGTTGTTGAAGGCATGTTCTTTTGTGTGTAAATCATTGTTGGAGGTGTATATGTATATGTACAAGAGTTGTAGACATAGTTAGTTTCTTGAGATCATGTACTATGTATGTTTGCAATTTTGTTACAAATGTTTATTGGGTTGTGCGAAAGATCATTTCTTTAACATCTCTTTTCTTCGTTATATTTTTGAAAAACATAATTGGAAATTTCCCTTTATGAAATTGTTGTTTCGTTGACGAAAAAAAATCTGCATAGGTCTTAAACAATTATAGATGAACCATCGAACGATTTAATAGTTATCTAAGATACCTGAGATATATGAGCATGTCAAAGAAAAGCGGGAAAAAAGAGGTATGGAAAACAACACCATTTCCTTGTCATTGTCCGAGTATTCATCTTTTATATGGATAATATGTTGCGACCGAATGTTTCTTGCAAATGTGACAGCTGCACCAATGGTTCCAATTGGGTAAATGTCATCGTTCTCTACAAATTGGTTGATTGTTGTGTCCGGTACGAAATGATATTCTGAGCAAACCACAGGAAATTGTTCGAAAACACTTGTTTCATTAAGCAATATAATCCAATCACAATCACCACGGTCATATTGTTTTCGGTAATATATTGAAATTTGTAATGGATATCCCATTACCTGCCAAGATCTTCTCTGCATGTTTATAGATAGGTTGTGTAGAGATAGTCAGTGTAACTATCATCATGGATTCATTGTCTTTCATGTATGTACGCATAATGCATCTACTTTTTTTCTCCTTGTCTAACTAGGTGCTATACATGATCATCATGTCTCCAATGAATAGTTGTCTAGTTCGGTCGTTGTTGAAGCCTTCTATTGATAGTATATTGGGTGGTATAAGTTTAGACCTCGCAACATTTTTTTTTGAATAGGAAATGTAATGTGAATGGTAGTCTGTGTATGTATGTATATATATATATATATACGTTGCACTATGTTGGATGTTTCACTTGTACTTGTCTATAGTTCTTGTGAACTAAAAAACATGTTTTGTAAATGACATAAACATATTTACCATGCAATAGTAGAATAAATAACTGAGGATATTTGTTTGTTAAACATAGCAAGAGAATAATATATGAATATTTACGTTTGACCTTGTCATTGAGTTGATGTTTGCAATGATTGACTACTCATGCACATGTCACTTGTCCAACTTTTTCTGCTGCAAACATGTGTACATCGAACATGACAACAAATAAATCTGCATATTCATTGTATATTGTTCATAATTGATATGGATGTACATTAGGAACATGCATTGTGTTTTATTTAGTACTACTATTGGTATACCTTTTGGAAGTTTGTACTTCAACTTCCTCAGCTGTGGCACATAAGGCTTCATCCTCTTGTTCAACTGGTCGGTTTTTTTTTTCAATTTAGCAATGCAAAGAATACAATGGACATGAAGCCAAGTTGCTATGTAGGAACACATGTAAAAAGGATGGACTACAATTTTATTTATTTCAATGTAGCAGAAAATAAAATACAATTGACATGAAGATAAGTTAAAATATAGGAAGATATGTAGTATCTACAAAACAAAAATGAGTTGCAAATCAGTAGAATAAATATACATAGAATAAATGAAATACAAAGCAATGTAATATGGAATACGAGTATAAGTATGCACCTTTGTATGTCTTCTTCTACATTTCTGGTTAAGAGTTCTTTGTCTTGTGAAGTTTTTCTGTTTGTTTCAATGAAGAAAAGTACAAAACACAATGAACGTGAATGTAAGTTGATATGTACGGAAAAACAAGGAATATGTACATACAATAAACTAGAATCAAATTAATAGAGTAACAAATAGTGTTAGAAGCATGTACCTTTGTTTTTACTGATCCATGCTTATGTCTATATAGAATTTTTTTCTATCCAAAATCCATTACAAACCAGAAAAAACTAAGAAGTTGCATGATTCTAGCTGAATAATTTGGTTTTGTGCAACAAGTTAGCCAGATATGCTTTGAGACATAGAAATATGATATTGTAATATGCTTGATGTATATTTCATAATTCAAGTACAATACTAATTGTATCGTGAACAAACTAGTATGTGTCTAAGATAAAGAGGTTTTATTGTGAAATGGGCACATTTGACCATGCATGGTCAATACACGTGTTTTGTAGATGGTTTATCTTATCCAAAAGAAAGTGAAGACTGTAATTGCACATGTAGTTTTCCAATTCTTTTGTTTTGGCATTATTTTATAGCATGTCAATATTGAAGTCTCCTAGAATGATAATGGTTTCATTCACATGTAAATGTTGTAATGCATTTGAAACAACATTCAATATGTTGGGCAATGTTGCATGTGGAGCAACATAGAGATTCAATATTGCAATTTCTAATTCATGGAAGATTGCTCTTGCCAGCACCATCTCAACATTGTTTTCTTAGAAATGCATATGCTCGAAAATTGTTACATATTTTTTCACTAATATCATCACTCCATGTGTAATGTAACTTGATATGCAATTGTGATTTGGAAATTGCTTGTTTTGAATGCATAATGTCATGTATGTTTCCTACAAGAACATAATATTGGATTGCATTGTGTCATAGTCATTGAGTATATCATCCATATGTGGATGTAAGTTGCATGCGTTAAGTGAGAGAATTGATACAAATGAGTTTGTTTGTATGGATTGGTAATCATATTGTAGATGTCATTTTGTGCTATTCCTAAGGCGTTGCATCTCAATATCAAATTTTTGTTTGAATTTGAAGTTGTCTTTTGTAAAAGCACTTAAAAAATACAAGGATTCTATACTTCTGACACAAGACAATGATGTGTATACAATTCCATGTATTTGAATTCTATAAGGGTTGAACGCAAAAATATCAAGTGTTAGCCCTTGTGATCTATGGACTGTATGTGCACATGCAAGTTTAATTGGAAATTATTTTTGAATCTTCAAATGACATGTATTTGTCGATGTCGATACTGGTTTTGATATTCATAAGATAGGTGTCCAATCATGCCCAATGTTTGACTTATATAGATAAGTCAACTTGTTTTCTTATCGGTGGGCAATATGTGACTCATGGAACTTAATATAGAGGACATCAACTTTTTCTTTTTTGGTATAATCTTTGAGTATTCCATCTGCACCATTCACCAAGCCATCCTGTGAATCATAGTTGCATGCATATATTTCAACTAGCATGTCTAATTTTAGGACAAGTTGAAAAGGCAAAGTGGTTGTATGTTGATGAAATGGTACATTGCCATGGTTTTATTCTTAAATGTCAATTGAATTGATGATGATATCATCGTCAAGAATGAGTGATAGCATGTACCTTCTATGCATTGCAACATTCCTATTTGTGTAGAATAGTTAAGGGCAGGTTAGGTCTGTTGGTGTAGGTCACATGCAACTTGAATTGATATATGTTTAGTCATCACATGTTTGGATATTTGTCCACATTCTATTTAGAATTGCAATAAATGTTTCATCTGTCTAGCGCATTCTAGTATGTAATTCAAAGAGTTTTATATTGTTTTTCCAGAAGTCATTCATGACTATTTTCATATTGACCATAGGTTGTTCAAATATTAGAGAATCTTGGATGGGTTGTGCCTGGTAAAGATCCCCACAGAATATCATGTCAATGTTCCCAAAGTATTTTGTGTGCACATATTTTATGTTTCTCAATCGATTTTCAATGGAATATAATAAGCGACTTCGAATCAAAGATGCCTCATCTATGAAGACAAGTTGTAGTTCGTCATAAATATTAGACAAGGTATCTAACATTTCATTGTTGAGTGGAAGAAATGTAACTTGTTAAAAAGCATTAAAAATGTAGAGTGGACTGTTGTTCCACCTGCATTATATGCATCATTTCCTGTATATGCAAGTATTAGTTCCTTTGGTTTCATAGGGTCATTCAAATTGTTTGAATCATAGATTCGTATAAGAATTTTGATTAGTTCTTTCACTGTGAATGTATTTCCTATTCCTACCCCACTTGTGTAACGACCTCCTCATTACGACAACAACTCTGATAACAGGTGCAATTTTTTTTTTTTTTAAAGGTGTGTGCGCGGGTGTAGAAAGGAAACATACACACTTGACTCTAAGTTGCCACCCGACAACCAACAAGACGCAACCACGAAGTTCACCACATGAATACTGAAGGCACACAATGAGTAACGGCAAGAATATAAAAACCATAGACACCAGGCGCACAACGCAAGCATTAACGACATACTGGGTTAGGCACAAAATGAAAACAGAGGGGAAAATCCATAGTAGTAGATCTTACTATTTCTGCACCGGAAAGCAGGGCGTTTAATCTTAGTTCTCTGATCCAGAGAGAGAGAAGGTCAGATAGGTTCCTGGCCGACTGGTCAGGCAGAAACTAGTAATGTCCGCCAGGTGTGTCGCAAGAGTGGAAACCCTGCCTTTAAAGGGCCCGAGACTCTTGATACGGAACTGGATTCTTTACACAGAAAAAGTCACCACATAGAAACCTTAAAAAATTCGGAAAATCAAGATGATCCACGACAAGAGTAAAACTGACCAGTATTTAAAGGACACAACCAAGTACGACAGTAAGAATCACCGATCGCGACCTCCATGAAAGGCGCAAGGCAGAAGGATGCAGACGTCGACCGGCCAAGTTCGGCATCATGAAAAGGAACCAGAACCCTCCTCTACTAAGTCATACTACTCTATGGTACTTAGTTCAAGGAACCTCACATTTATAATCATCCATAACTAGAGATTCAAAAGTGCTATGATAAGACCACGATCCCATTGTATATTGGATGATATCCCCACTACCATTACATTTTACTTTAAAAGGTCATAGCATCGCCCTTACGTACTACAACGATATATTGCATTGACATTACTCCTTACACATTACCATGAAAAATAAAATATAGTAAGGCACCAGGGCCAAGACACAATGTTACTATAAATTTGCAAACTGGGTAGCCATCATCATTACCATTATAAGTTAGCTAACCCTAACAGTACCCTTTTTAATTCTCAAGCACATCGTTCTTACATAGTTCAGGACAATATAATAAAATTCATTACCCCCATACTTTGCAACCACTACCTAAATACCCGAGGAGTTTCCTTCTTAAATGAATACATAAGAAAATCCCTCTTAATTGAAGATATAAAGAAACCCCTACTTCAATTGAATGTATAACGCAATTCTTGTAATATTGAATACATAATAACGCAATTGCATGGTGAAAATAATAATATCGATTGGGTTACACACATGAATAAAGCAATTTCTAAATAACATGAATAAACCAAGAATAAAGCAATAAGGCAATTGCATAATAACATTTTGTTTTTGTATAAAGCAATTCTTCATCCCACAGTAACCATCATGATAATTCATTATTATTAGAAAAATACTACACTGCCCCAATATAATAATCAAGCTTAACCATTCCTACCATTCCTAGCAAACGATATTGGTAAAAAAAAAATCCCTAATATAGCAATCAACTTAACCATTCCTAAAATCACTCTGAGTTAATAACACTGCAATCATTATGGTTCTAGTTTCTTAATCATAACAAGAATATGCATTTATTATTAAACACAAGGGCACTTTATTAAAATATTTTAATAATCATTATGAACCTAACATTCTAAATAATCCTTCATTTTAATAAGCACTATAATCATTATTGCCTAATTAATAATCATTATAACCTTACATTGTGTTAACATTGCTATTAAACGACGAGGCTCTTATAATTCCATATTGTCTAAAGCCAACATTCCATATTGCAAGACATACAACAGTAATATTCCATTACATTCAATGGCATATATGAGTGTTAAGATTTTAAGAAGGGAAAACAAAACTATTCCAAGAACAATAATATAACCAGACAACTGTATTAGAACCGCTTACATTAATAGAATGTATAAATGTCCAGATTTTGAAAGGAAGAAGAACTATTTTAATACAATTATATAAAGCACGACAACTGTAATTAATCCATGGTTGTTTTGTAGAATTACACAAGATTTAATGAAGGGCCAAATTCAACAAACATGCCAAGCTGGAAGGTTCTCATGCCGGGGAGAGACAACGGAGAATATTACTCATCATGCACGTTTCACTAGAATTAGTTCGTGGTACCATCAGGTCCATTTGATCGGGGTTTGATTACATTGAAAACAGAAGACCTCCCATAAAAGTAAATTAAGAAACTCATCTTATCAACAATTTAAGCATGGGCCCTTCTAAAGATTTTCGCAAACCCGTGCTAATGCTAGGTGAGTTCCAGCCGGATCTTAATCTAACACAATCAAAAGCTGTAGATTTCTAAAATTAACATTGTAAAATTTCATGATCGGTAAAAGGGTAACTCAATTTCTACACTCCATTTTAATGGAAGAATTCCTCCTTCAATTTGGTAATTAAACTTATCTCTAAGGATTTTACAGATTTCCAACCAGCGCACATCTTAGAGCAGTCATTAAGGCGAAGATTTAGGAAAGGGGACAGACATAATTAGATTAGGGTTTCTGACTGTCAGAGCAACAGTAGGCGAATAGGGCGGCCGCATTCAATCCGGAGTCCGCGTAGGAGGATTCGGTTCTAAAGAGCAGCAGGGATCGTCCTGTGACAGGCACAAAACACAATAGAGGAGTAACGCATGTCGTCCTACCCAGAAATCGAGCAAAACTTAAGGCATGCGTAGTTGATAGGAGAGGTGGGACAGCGCTACACGCGGCCTCCAATAGGCGCGTTCTCAACGGCTAATCCTAATGGTAACAACTGGCGTGGAAATTCATAACTGCTCCCTTATACGGTTTACAGTGGTGCTAAGGTAGTAGGGCGGGCAGAATAGCTACGGTTTAAACAAGGAGGAAAAATCACCCTTGCAGCCAACATGGTGAACGGGACTTCGTTATCAGTATCTCGACAGAACTTCCATTAAACATTCTTTTTCATTTGATTTGAAAACACCAACCTCTAGCGTTAAGAGGGTTCAGTTTCAACAGGCAGACAAATATTCTGGAGAAAGGAAATGCGCTCAACCCTAATGCAACACAAAGTTAATCAGTCCCACTCTCTTAAGGCCAAAAAACTAAACCGAGGCGACAACCCCTCTTTAATGAATCCTTCCAACAGAGGCATCTACGTTTTAGGGAGCGCTGGCTAACTATGGGTTCCATACAACGAGGAGGCAATGCATCCAACGCAAGTCACTATAACTAGTGCCCTATCAACCAGAGTGAAGGGTAAGGTCGTAGATCTTAGACTTTTTCACAGAACCCAGTAAAGATAAACTTCAATAAAATTTTAGTTACTTTTATCAACCAAATCCAGGGATTACCATCCAGAACGAATGTCGTGGGCATTTAAAGGAGAGTTGACGGTAAAAAAAAAAAAAAAAACATCCACAACTTTCCTTATAACTATAAATGGCTACCGAACCAGCGAGGAAATCCCATTTCACCATTACACCCAATATGAAGGTACCATTCTTATGTGAGTATCAAAGAAAAGGGTCATGCTATTTACCGCACCCATTTTCCACAACCACGTGTTTCTAAGTAAGGTACAGGGTAGAGGTCAACGCAGTAACTAAGTAAACAACAGTGCGTCCATGTATATTCTACCCGGTATTAAACCCTATTAGTGATTATCATTGACTGAAATTATACAGCAGTAAATTAAAGGAGAAATATACCAATTCGAGTATCCTACTCTACAAATTTAAAACAAAACCATACCGTTGCCTTAACTCTCACCTCAATGATGTACACGCCGCTCCTGCTCCGTGCTGCTCCCACCTGCCAACCGTACAGACTACACCGGTACCTCCTAGTCAAACGCTAGGGGTACTCTGCTTCCCCCTTAGCCCCCCGAGCCACAAAGGGGCCACACACAATCCAAACAGTAACCTAGCTTCCCAGCCTGCCTCCAAGGCTGAGCTACCACTCTATCACAGCTGAGCAAATCCCCAACTCCTCACAAGCAATCCGTCCAGTTTCCCATTTCGACAGCATAACAAATCCTAATAGCTCCTCCCTCATTTATCCCTTCCCCCCTCTCTTTTATCCAATCTCAAACCCTAAATCATATTTTTCCTTTAGGTTTTCCCCCCTTTTCCTTTTTATTATTATTTTTTTTTTTCCTTTTTTTTTTTTTTTTTTTTTTTTTTTTTTTTTTTTTTTTTTTTTTTTTTTTTTTTTTTTCTTTTATTATTATTTTTTTCCTTTTTTTTTTTTTTATTTAAAAAAACAAAAAAACTCAAGAAGTAAATGCGCTCATTAATATTTTCCTTTTATTTTTACATTAGTAACTTTTTATTAATGGTAGAAGCGGTAGGGACTAATAAATTAATGGAAGGAGAATCAGTTATTTATTTTTCTTTATTCCTATATGATGCAAGATTAAGGAATACCGACAATTTGTTTATATATATATATATATATATATATATATATATATATATATATATTTTTTTTTTTTTTTCTATTTACATGCATGCACATTCATCATTGTAATTTATCATTATCCATCATTTTAAATTTACCATTAATATATATATATATATATAGATAATGAGATATTAAAGAGTGATGACAACATGTATATGGGAAATGTAGATGTATAACATAAGAGGAATAATGAGAAATTTAGGGATGAATGTTGGTTTAATAAATTTTCTTTATGTTATACTACATAGGTGATTTCATTCTCCCACAAGTTAGGAACAAATTTCTTCTTTGCAAAATCTTAAAACTATTAGATTTACTTTAATTCTTACCCTCGTCTTACGCCCAAAATTTTTATGAAGACCCAACTACTACTTAGGTGGGTTATTGGTTTTGAGCTTCTTTATTTATTTTTATTCCATGGTCTTCTCTTAAGGTTAGATTAAAATTTTACCCTAAAAGTTTTAAACTTAGTACTTAGATTTTGGTGACGGGTTAAGGAAGTTTTTAGAATTTATTAAGGCGTTACTTTCTTAGGGCTAATTAGGGTTGTTTTATTCATCCACAACGATGCGACATGCCCACGCCGGGGCCTTTTCCACTCCAAAGGGTGCCACTCACCTCGTTGATTTCCATTACTGGCGGCGTGCGCTTGAGGATGCACCATGTGCTCAAGGGTGCCACGCTTTCTTGTGTTTCTTTTTGTCGCGGCGTGCCCGCCGGGATGCACCACGTGTAAGGTGCCCTCACCAACAGGCCGATTGGTAGACATCTATAACCCACAGTCCAACCTCCGCCCGAAGATGAACTTGTGGAACTAAAGGGTTCAGGAATAAGGCCCCACCTTATTACACACCCCTTACAAATATTCATGAGCGACTGTCTCAATCCGCCCTCATGACATCGTGGAATCCTCTTGGCTTCGTGTCGTTAACCTCTGATTCCCGAGCCACGGCGGAGTGCTACAGTAGGCGGTGGCGGTACATTGTCACCCTCTCCTCAACCTCGGAAATTGTGTACTTCTCCACATGTGAGTGTGGCCCTCTCCCTCAACCTCTCTGGAAATTGTGTGTGGCCCCTTTACTCCATATGTGAGTCTGGTCGGTAAGCTATCGTCATCCTGCATCATCAACAATCATGTCAGAAATGTCAACATCATATCATCAAATCAAATTAAATATCACAGTAAGTAAATCAACCCAATAGCACACTCCCTGACTCAATCCAGAGTCCAAGGGGTTCCACCGATGCCTCTGCATCATCAAGGTCCAAAACCATGCAAACTCAATAAAACTGAATCAATAGCACCTGTCCACATCAAATAGTAAAACATCATGTTATTTATCATAACGCATCATAATCAAGTATAAATGTTTTAACATCAGAAAAGTCCAGATCACTTGCGAGCAACTGTCCTCAAATAATAAGTTGTCTCAGTGCGCCAGAGCGGGATGTTACAACTTGTAAGGAACAAGTGCACAAGAGTTTCCATGTTTAATCGTTTTTTAATTGCAATGTCCTTTAGGATTGCTTGTTGTTCTCGATTCAACAATCGTTTAACTCTGTAGTATTTGTTATTTTCAATAAAGAAAGGATGTTTTGTGACTTGAAAGACAATATTGATATGTTTTTCAATGGTGGCTACTCGAGAACAAGGAAAATATGCTTGCAAATAATAGGACTCATAGAGTTCTTGTTGTTTTATGGTTTTTCCATGTCGCATCAACATTGTCAGGGTTTTCTAGTTCATGAACTGCACTTTCTAAATCACCGCATGTTGGATTAAAATTTTATGGTTTGTATTGTACTCTCATAGGAAATATATGTAGCTTCCCATGTAGGGAAGTTATGTTTTAATGTGTTTCATTTTTATCAAATGGAACATACAACAATTGTTTTTCTCTAGAATAGTTTTCATAGTTTGTTTGTTTTTTGTATTTGACAAAGCGTATTACATTTGGTTTTTTTCTTTTTGATATGGTTGTACCATTTTTTTTGTAATGCGATACGAACTCTCCTAGGAATATATGCTTAATAGGAAATGGACGCTGGAGGTAATAATCAATAATAGAGTGAGATATCACATCCCTTGAATTATCAGGCTCTTTTTCTAGCAAAGAAGGTGGTTTAAGTACAAATGTGCATTTTTCAAGTTGATATGTGTTTATGAAGACACATTTCCTTGAACTATAGTTCAAAGGCAAGGAAAGTGCAATGTGGACTACTTGTTGAGAAGAAATTTGTTGCAGATTAAGTAATGTATTTCCAAGTGTACGAATCATTTGCATAACATTAGTATGAATTTTTTCATGTTCTCTATGTTTCCTTATGAATGCACTTGTCATAGATTTGTCAATCTTTGTCATGTATGAGGTAGAATATGATGTTGTAGCATATGCATTGAGGACAGTCTGTGCATATGTATTTGCATTCCACATAATTGGCATGTCCTTGGAGAGACAGTTGTTCCAAATATGTGAAAGTTTTTTCGTTTAAGGAAAAATGTTGGTTGTCTAAGTGTAGATTGTATCACTTGGACGAAGTCATCTTCTGTTAGATTTAGTTATTCCAAGAAGACTTTGAAGCTCAGTAAGTCATCAAAGTCTCATTGTTATAGAAATGTGAACAAATTTTTAGATTTCTGAATGAGAACACTGTCCTATAAACTAATCGATTCTATGATTCTCATTGTTCTCATTAGCGACACAGGGAAGTTGTATCTGCAATGTGATTTTTTTTTGTTTTTTATAGCTTCTTGTATGATAATGTCTATGAACTTTGACAAGTTTTGGATCCAAATGATCTATGTTTCATGTTATGTATTTGTACAAAAACTGCTTGTTTTGTGAGTTGTTGTCATTTCCATAGACCAATGCACCCTTTATCCATAACAGTTCATGGTCATGCTCACTCCCTTTATTCTGGAATTCAATCACAAAATAGTAGTATGATATATTTCCAAAGAACATTTCATCATGACATATCAATTGTCTCCAAGCATTTATTTTATGTCTATAGTAACGAGTACATGTCACTGGGTCTTTTCTTATGAGGTAGTCAATGTCATCATTTTCCAATGTGTCAGTTTGTTTTTTCCTTTTCCTGTTCCTATACAATGCTAACACCATAGCAACAAATGGATCCCAATTATGCTTTGCACTTGTAAATGTGATGAAAAACGTTGGGGGTCCCAATTTTCGGATCATTGCAAATATAGTTTTTTTGTTTTGTTGCAAGTAGTCATAAGAGATGCAAATGTTTTTAAAATCTATGTATACAATATTAGATTTTAGGATATTTTCTAGGTTTGCTTTGTACTTGACATCTCTGGCCAATAAATTTCTTCTTTATAGCTGGAATTTTATTATTCGTACCCACATGAAAGAGATCACTTTCTCAATTATTATGTGTGACATCCCCAAATAAATTAATTTTGAAAATTCGAAAAGGGTTAGAAAATTATTTCGTTTTTGGTAAATTTGAATTTGGAATTTTTTTGACATTTATGGCAATTCCGAATTTTGAATTTGATAAATTGTAATTAATTATTATGACTTTTAGGAAGAGACCTGATTTGACCCAAATGACTATTTGACTATGACACTTGTATGTAAACAAAATATTGTTTTAAATATTGCAAGAGGACAAATGGGACATCCATGTTAAATTCAGTTGACCATGACTCCATGAGTGGGGAACATGTTGGAACTACCTCTTGGTTCATTGTTACATGTGGAAAATCAGATATTTTGCCATGGGAAGCCCCTAAAAATCAGGGATTTAGAAAGCTGTGAAAATTCCCAAGGGAGGGAAAAAGACCTAGGCAAAAAAAATGGTTTGGATATATAACATATGTGAGGAGACAGTATGCTACCTAGTATGCTGGGGAAAAGGAACTATTGTACACTTGTTGTTATGAAGACTGAATATTGAGTGTGAGGCAAGGAAAGGATTTGTGATTGAAGAAACATTGTTGAAGAGAATATTTGAAGTTCGCCCTCATGGATTCATGATCAGGCCAGGGGGTGAATCAGGCAAGTAATTTGGCTGTCTTGTTCTACAGTTGGGAGGAGCGTGGTTGTTCCCTTTGTCGTCCTATGCACTGGTTCAAATATGTTAAATTCTTCTCCTTCTTGTTTTAATGATTTTGTGTATCCGATATAATGAATTTGTTTATGCTAAGTTGAAATAAAACAATATACATATTTTTTATCCAACATTAAGTGTTTAAAGTCGGACCCTTAATCGAAACAATAAACCTAATAATTAAATAGAGTGAATTTTGGATAATGAGGAGAATCAACTTTACTCAACAGTCATTTCTATGATTTGAATAAATAGAGTAATCATGTAGATGAATCGTTGCAAGAATCACACTGTCATAACCAGACCAAACTTTAAAGTTGCATTTGGGAATTTTTCCCTTTTCCAAGCCCAATAAGAAATGAAGGAAATTTTTTACAGAATGACTACTTTAAAACTTGCAATCGGGACTGTTCGAACTCCAGAAGAGTTTAGAAGGGAACTCAAATACCTTTTGTGCCATGCACGCATATGAACATCTAGAACCTTGGCGTATACAAAAACCTGGAGAAACCATCATACGAAGATTAGTAATTTATATACAAGGAAAATTTAAGAAATACACCAACAGAGTGGTATGGGTTATTAACAAAACATTACTTAACTTCTTATTTGCGATTCACATGGCTTCCTTGTACTTATCATTTCCAGTTTGGACAGGTTTCCAGGGCCAAGGGCGAATGATGCAACAACACATTGATGGGTACCCTCACATCAAACAAGGCCCATCATTAGTGATATGTTTCCACTCTTGAAATGATTTAAATAACATAAGGAAAAAGATATTTACATAATATTCTCAAATAAAGAAATACAATGGTCGACTATATCAAGTCTTTTGTATACATGGATGACATATAACATATTAAGTGTAAAAAAAAGACTAAACCTTCCATTTAACCAGTTAAGCTGGTTGGACACTATGTAAGTAGGGTATGCCCTGTATTATTCAAGAAAACAAACACATAGTAGGGTTCTTTCCAGACTCACGACTATTCAGCTATGAACCCTCAACCTGCGATAGGGAGTTTTACAAAAATCTAGGATCTCGAATATGGGTAAACGAGGTTAGTATTCCCTTGCCCTAATTAGAGGAGAAAAATCGGTAAACCTTAAGGAAAATCACTCCTCTAGGATGTAGGATGACTCCGAAGAATACAAGGAAGTTACACGCAAGTGAGAACTCAACAAAGAGGTAACAGACATGACGAGATTACTGAATGACATAAATTGTTACTCAATGTTTTCCTAAAATGCATCATCTTATTTAGCCAATATGGATAGTATGTTTAAGTAAAACTTACCAGGAAGGTAGAGCATGGTGTCTGTTGCAACCATGAAGAGACCACCATGGCAATAGACTTCGCCTCAAACAAATTTTGTTACAGAGAGTCTCTTTGCAGAAACTCAACATTGAAAAAATTGTGAACCTACTCCAACCCTAAGTGGCGCATTGACGTCTCAGAGTAAATGTCAAGAGTGCGGAGGATGGTTAGCCATGTGACAATGGTAGAGTCGATTTGACAGATGGGGTGTAGAGCCCGATAAATACAAGGGAACTCGTAGGTCTGCCATTAATGGAGTTATAGAGTCTTAACTGTCATGACAATGAACAATATATTCCACTTAAGGTTGATGCAATTTGACACCTTCATGACTAGACAGAAGTTAAATCCCATTCACACCCTCTTTGTTGGCTTAAGACCGTAGTTCAAACCTAGATGTCATTTTTCCATTGGCTTTCAGAATTAATACTTCATTACAACCAACCACCAGTTCCAAGAACCATTAATTAACCATGAATTGGTAGTTATGTTAGCGGTTTGGTGTAGAAACTTGACCCCACGACTATTATGGATAAAGATCTAGTTAAAGTTTCCTAGGGTTAAAAATCCACAAGTGGAATTGTGTGCGAATATGGAACCTTTGCTAAAAAAAAACGAGTTGTAGTATGAATGATAAGACTGTACTTATGTACGTAGCCCCATACACATATTACTAAAGAATAAAGGCTAAAAGGGATTTGCTAAAGCCACGGGGAACATTTCTGTATAATCCTTCTACTTGTGATTAAGAAAGAATATATAAATAGGAAATCTTGTGGAAGGTAGAGTTCTAGGAATTGGTAATAAGATTTGTATAATAGATTTTTATAGCAAGGTTTTGTTACAGAGTTGCACAACTAAGTTGACATCAAATTTGTATAACTAGGACCCCTTATTCTATCAAGAAATTATTTAGAAGGAAGATGATTTTTTGTTCTTTTTTATGGTAAATATGAGTTTTGTTACATATGGTATCAAAGCAAAGGTTACAACACTTGGACCTTGAAGAGGGCCATTTGATTTACTTATGCATATAATTTTTTTATGTAAAACTAATAAACCTTTATTTTTACAAACATAAAACTTTTGTGTTCTGTGTTAAATATGGCAGCACAGGATGAAGGGGAAATCAAAATCGATGGGAATCCCCAACAAATACTTCTTGAAAATCACAGGAAGAATAGAGACGAAAGATCACCGATTAAAGTTATGGAAACAATGAGGAATCTCATTGTCGAGCTACAGGTTTTCAAAGATGACAATGAAAAACTGAAGAAAGATCAACAGGAATAACATGAAATAAATGAAGTCCTGCTACACAGTATAGTGACAAAGAAAATCCCAAAAGACCATACTAATGAAGAAGACGTTAACAAGAGGGATTCCAAGAACTCTAGACCTGAGGTAGAAAAATGAGAGAGATCATCTAAAGGTACACCTTCAGCTGAGGACAAAACAAAAACAGACAGGAAGAGAAAAAAAGGTAGACCACCTTGAAGGAGAATTTAAGAAAATTAAACGAGCTACCTTTGATGGAGAATCTAGAACAGGAGAGAAAGTTGAGGTATGGTTATTATACATCAAAAAATATTTCCAGATATATAATTATTCAAGCAATATGAAGGTCATAATGGCCATTTACAATCTGAAAGGAAAATCCATCATTTGGTGGCAAGATCTGAAATTGGCCAAGGGCTTAAAAGAGAAACAGATGGAGTGGTCTGACTTTAAGAAATATTTCAAGAAATGATACCTATCTGAAAGCTACTATGATAGGAAAACAAAAGAATTTTATGAGTTATGACTTGGTCAGATGACAATGGAGGATATTATAAACAAATTCTTGGAATTACTAAGGTTTGTACCTTATATCCGGGAGGACATGGTAACAATCCAGCGGTTCCTAAGCTATTTACCACAGTCCTATAGGGACAAAATTGAGTTTGACAACCCAAAGTCCTTGAGTGAAGTATTCAGGAAAGCATGAATGTGATACAACCAGTAAAAACAACGGACAGAGTTTCCCAAATCTTGGAAGGATAAGAAACAAGACCGAATGAATCAGCGGAAGAAGGGATACCAGCTGGCTCCTTATCAAAATGCAGCAAAAATCTCTCCTAGAAAGGATTTCCACTCCAATAATACAAGTACGGAAGGTAGTGCTAAATCGGTAAATCTGGGAATAAAGAAGTTTGGGGACAGTCCCCATGAACCATTGAAGTGATGGGAATGTGGAGAACCTCATCTGAAGAGGAACTATCCATGTTTAAACATAGAAAACAAAATTTTTGCTCATAATTTGCAAGAATCTTCGATGGTGGGTGATGTAGGGAGAAGCCTGCATCGGATAAATGCAACCATTGATGGTCGGAAAGTTAACCACCAGTCCTTTGTGGTGGAAATCGAAGGTAAAATAAATAACACACAAATTTCTATTTTAATTGATCCTAGAGCTACGCTAAGTTATATCACTCCTGGAGTAGTAGAGTCAAATAAACTTAAGAGGATGAAACACACAAACTCATGGCTGGTACAATTAGGAACAGGAACTACAAGGAAAGTGGTTGACTTTATTTCTGATTTTGAATTCAGTTTAGATGGTCAAAACATAAAAACAAATCTGAAGATTCTACCACTAGGATATTATGATGTGATTATCGGAATGGATTGGTTCGAAAAGCACAAAGCAATTCTAGATTGTTATAAAAAGACACTTAATTATAAAGACAATTATGACACTACTAGAACAACCCAAGGTATACCAAAACCTGTATCAGTTAGACAAGTCAGAACAATGCAATTGAAGAAATGCATGAGAAAGGGTTGTTAAGTTTACGCCATCCAAATAACGAATCTGTTAGAGAAAGAAGATAAGCCCAACTTGGAAGAAGCTATTTTCCTTCGTGAATTCAAAGACATATTTGTTGATGAGATACTTGAATTACCTCCTAGAAGGGAAATAGACTTCTGCATAAACCTACTACCTGGTTCAGCCCCCATCTCGAAAGCACCTTACCGAATGAGTCTACCAGAATTGATAGAATTAAAAATACAATTGTAGGAGTTATTAGACAAAGAGTATATCAGACTGAGTGTTTCACCATGGGGAGCACCAATCCTCTTTGTGAAAAAGAAATACGATACTCTAAGACTATGTATCGATTATAGACAATTGAAAAAAATGACTATTAACAACAAGTACCCCTTACCTAGGATAAATTATTTGTTCAATCAAGTAGGTGGGGCCAAGATATTTTCAAAGTTGGATTTACGATCCATTTATCATCAAGTTAGGATAAAATATGAGGACATAAAAAAACAGCCTTTCAAACAAGATATGGACACTATGAATTCATAGTCATACCTTTCAGACTCACTAATGTACCAACCACATTTATGTGCCCGATGAACAATATTTTCAATCAGTACTTACACAAGTCCGTACTAGTATTTATCGACGATATCCTGCTCTATTCTAAAACAGAGGAAGAACATGAAGAACACTTAAGAATAGTTCTACAAACTTTGAGGAAACACAATTTGTATGCCAAATTTGATAAGTGTGTTTTTTATCAAAAGAAAATACAATACCTAGGACATGTAATTTCAAAAGAAGGCATTGCAGTTGACCCTGAGAAAATAAAATCCATCATGGAATGGTTGGCACCTAAAGATGTAGTAGATATCCGGTCATTCATGGGAATC
Organism: Picea sitchensis; assembly: GCA_010110895.2. NCBI lineage: Eukaryota > Viridiplantae > Streptophyta > Pinopsida > Pinales > Pinaceae > Picea > Picea sitchensis. The sequence continues at coordinate 45,119 of SNQJ01S0063533.1, forward strand.
ACCGGATATTATCGCAGATTTATAGAAAGGTTTTCCAAAATAACCTACCCTATCACATCATTACAAAAGAAAGTGACCAAGTTTAACTAGTCACAAAAGGGTCAAGATAGTTTTAATAAGTTGAAGGAATTATTGACAACTGCACCCATCTTGAAGGTAGCAGACCTAGATAAAGACTTTACCATCTGTGTTGATGTGAGTAAAGAAGGACTAGGTGGTGTCCTAACTTAGGAAGGATACGTGATCTGTTATGAGTCCTAGAAATTAAAATAACATGAGAGAAACTATGTCACTCATGACTTAGAATTGGAAGCAGTAATACACACCTTGAAAATGTGGTGACACTACATAATGGGAAGAAAATTTCTATTATTGACAAATAATAGCGAAGTGAAATATTTGTGTAGTTAGCCAGATCTTAATGCAAGGCAAGCAAGATGGCTATCCTTCTTAAGATAATTCGACTTTGAGGTAAGACATATCAAGGGTAAGGAAAATAAGGTAGCAGATTCCCTAAGCAGAAGAGTCCATGGGTTATTCAAAATAAATGTCAGTAGAGAAGAAAGTGATCTAGAATAGAGAATAAGGACAACAGGTATTAATGACGAAAATTACACTAAGATAGTGACAAAATTACAAAACACTAGCAGATTCCCTAAGCAGAAGAGTCCATGGGTTATTCAAAATAAATGTCAGTAGAGAAGAAAGTGATCTAGAATAGAGAATAAGGACAATAGGTATTAACGAAAAAAATTACACTAAGATAGTGATAGAATTACAAAACATTACAGCAAAATCAGACAAACCAAATTTGAATATCGATAAAAATGCACTGCTACGATTTAAGAACAGACTTTACATACAAGATTCGACAAAATTAAAGATAGAAGTTTTGGATGAAGTGCATAAGAAACCGTATTATGGTCATCCAGGATACCCAAAAACGATAACAACAGTTAGAAAACTATTTTTCTAGCCTAACATGAAGGTCGAAACAACGAAGTACTTGTTTAGGTGCCAATATTGTCAGTAGGTTAAGGCCGAACACCAGCATCCAACCATCCTACTATAGCCTTTACTAGTGCCAAAATGGAAATGGGAGACCATATTACTAGACTTTATTACAAGTTTGCCTAAAACTCAAAAACAAAATCACTCTATTATGGTTGTAATCGATAAACTCAGTAAGTCTGCACACTTTATTCCTGTAAAGACTACTTTTAAAGCTATAAATATTGCTGAAATATTTATGAAATAAATTTTTAGACTGCATGGTATTCCTAAAATGGTGATTTCGGATACAGACGTAAAATTTACATCTGCTTTTTGGAAAGAATTATTTGTAGGGATAAATACTAATTTGAATTTCAATACGAGTTATCATCCACAAATGGATAGACAAACTAAAAGAACAAACCAAATCATGGAGGACATGCTCCGCTTGTATGTAAGAACCAAGACAAGCAAGTGGCAGGACCTACCTACACCTGGTAGAATTTTCATATCACAATGGATACAAAACTTCGGCTAAGTTAAGCCCCTTCGAAATAATGTATGGAAGGAAGTGTATGACTCCAATTAGTTGGGACAACCCAGTTGAAAGACTTATGGTTGGACCGGAGATGCTCTAAGAAATGGAAAATACGGTAAGACAGGTATGACAAAACTTGAAAATGGAACATGACGGACATAAAAGTTATGCAGACCAGAAGATAAGACACTTGAATTTTCAAGTGGGAGATCATGTTTAATTAAAGGTCAAAGCCCGAAAGAGTTCACTAAAACTTGGGAACTGTGCCAAGTTGGCACCCAGGTTTTGTGGGCCGTTCGAGATACTAGATTGAATTGGACCCGTAGCATACCAACTTACACTTCCAGCTAATCTGAAAATTCATAACGTATTTCATGTTTTCTTTTTGAAAAATTATGTTCATGATCCTACTCACATGATCGATTGGAACTTGGTGCAGTTGGAACTAGAAGGTGAGTTTCAGGCGGAACCCGTGGAAATTCTGGACTGGAGAGAAATGGTACTTCAAAACAAATTCGTCGTTCAGGTAAAGGTGCAATGGAATCACTTTAGTCTTGAGGAGTCCACTTGGGAGTTGGAGGGAGATTTGCAGAAATCTCATCCAATCTTGTTCCATGAAAGGAACGAGCACTCAGGAAAGTGTCTTATTTGAAGGGGGAAAGGATGTGACATCCTCGGATAAATTAATTTTGAAATTTGAAAAGGGTTAGAAAATTATTTCGTTTCTGGTAAATTCGAATTTGGAAATTTTTTTCCATTTATGCCAATTTTGAATTTTGAATTTGATAAATTGTAATTAATTATTATGACTGTTGGGCAGAGACCTGATTTGACCCAACTGACTATTTGACTATGACACTTGTATGTAAATAGAATATTTTTTTAATTATTGCAGGAGGACAAATGGAACAACCATGTTAAATTCAACTGACCATGACTCCATGAGTGGGGAACATGTTGGAACTACCTCTAGGTTGATTGTTACAAGTGGAAAATCAGAGATTTGGCCATGGGAAGCCCCTGAAAATCAGGGATTTAGAAAGCTGGGAAAATTCTCAAGGGAGGGAAAAAGACCTAGGAAAAAAGGATGGTTTGGATATATAGCATATGTGAGGAGGCAGGACACTGCCTAATATGTTGGGGAAAAGGAACTACTATACACTTGTTGTTATGAACACTGAATATTGAGTGTAAGGCAAGGAAAGGATTTCAGATAGAAGAAACATTGTTGAAGAGAAGATTTCAAGTTTTCCCTCATGGATTCATGGTCAGGCTAGGGGGTGAATTGGGCAGGTAATTAGGCTGTCCTGTTCTACGGTTGGGAGGAACATGGTTGTTCCCTTTGTCTTCTCGCACACTGGTTCAGATATATTAAAATCTTCTCCTTCTTGTTTGAATGATTTTTCATATCCTATATAATGCATTTATTTATGCTAATTTGAAATAAAACGATATACATATTTTTGATCCAACATTCAGAGTTTAAAGACATACCCTTAATCAAAACAATAACCCTAATAATTAAATAGGGTGAAGTTCGGATAATGAGGAGAACCGAATTGACTCAATAGTCATTTCTATGCTTTAAATAAATAGGGTAATCCTGTAGATGAATTGTTGCAAGAATCATATTGTCATAACCAGACCAAACATTAAAGTTACATTTGTGAATTTTTCCCTTTTCCAAGCCCGATAAGAAATGGAGGAAAACTTTACAGAATGACTACTTTAAAACTTGCAACCGATACTTTTCGAACTTCAAAAGGGTTCATAAGGGAACTCAAATACCTTTTGAGCCATGCACGCCTATGAACATTTGAAACCTTGGCATATACAGAAACCTGGAGGAACCATCATACAAATATTAGTAATTTATATACAAGGAAAATTTAAGAAATACACCAACATAGTGATATGGGTTATTAACAAAACATTACTTAACTTCCAATTTGTGACTCGCATGTCTTCCTTGTCCTTATAATTTCCAATCTAGACAGATGTCCAGGGCCAAGGGCGAATGGTGAAGCAACATACTGATGGGTACCCTTGCATCAAATAGGGCCCATCGTTAGTGATACGTTTCCACTCTTGAAACGATTTAAATAGCATAAGGAAAAAGACATTTACATAATATTCTCAAATAATGAAATACAGTGGTCAACTATATCAAGTCCTTTGTATACATGGATGACATATAACATATTAAGTGTGAAACATAGACTAAACCTTCCATTAATCAGTTAAGATGGTTGGACACTATGGAAGTAGGGTCTCCCCTGTACTAGTCAAGAAAACAAACACACAGTAGGGTTATTTCCAGACCCACGACCATTCGGCTATGAACCCCCCGCCTGCGATAGGGAGTTTTAGAAAACTCTAGGATCCCGAATATGGGTAACCGAGGTTAGTATTCCCTTTCCCTAATAAGAGGAGAAACATCGCTAAACATTAAGGAAAATCACTCCTCCATGATGTAGGATGACTCTGAAAAATACAAGGAAGTTACACGCAAGTGAGAACTCAACAGAGAGGTAACAGACATGACGAGATTACTGAATGACATAAATTATTACTTAATGTTTTCTGAATATGCCTCATATTATTTAACCAATATGGATAGTATGTTTAAGGAAAACTCAGTAGGAAGACAGAGCATGCCATTTGTGGCAACCATGAAGTGACCACCATGGAAATAGACTTCGCCTCAAACAAATTTTGTTTCATAGAGCCGCTTTGCATAAACTCAACATTGACAAAAATGTGAACCTCCTCCAACCCTAAGTGGTGCATTGATGTCTCAGAGTAAATGTCAACAGTGCGGAGGATGATTAGCCATGTGACAATGGCAGAGTTGATTTGACACCTGGGGTTTAGAGACCGATAAATACAAGGGAAATCGCATGTCTGCCATTAATGGAGTTACAGAGTCTTAGATGACATGATAGTGAACCATTTATTCCACTTAAGGTTTATGCGATTTGGCACCTTCATGACTTGACGGAAGTTAAATCCCATTCACACCCTCTTTGTTAGCTTAAGACCGTAGTTCAGTCCTAGATGTCATTTTTCCACTGGCTTTCGCACTTAATACTTCATTACAACCAACCACTAGTTCCAAGAACCACTAATTAACCATGAATTGGTAGTTATGTTAGCAATCTAGTGTACAAACTCGACCCCATGACTATTATGGATAAAGATCTAGTTAAAGTTTCCTAGGGTTAAAAACCCACAAGTGGACTTGTGTGCGAATATGGAACCTTTGTTAAAAAAAAATGAGTTGTAGTATGAATGATAAGACTGTACTTATGTACGTAGCCCCATACACATATTACTAAAGAATAAAGGCTGAAAAGGGATTTGCTAAATCCATGGGGAACATTTCTGTATAATCCTTCTACTTGTGATTAAGCAAGAAGATATAAATATGATATCTTGTGGAAGGTAGAAATCTAGGAATTGGTAATGAGATTTGTATAATAGAGTTTTATAGCAAGGTTTTGTTACAGAGTTTCACAACTAAGTTGACATCAGAGTTTTATAACTAGGACCCCTTATTCTATCAATAAATTATTTAGAAGGCAGATAAACATTTTTTTTTTATGGTAAATATGAGGTTTGTTACATTATGTGCATTGTTTTGAAAAACATATTTGTTATGTGACAAGAGAAGTCACCGCTTGAATGTAGTAGTTCCCATTGAACTATTTTTGGGTAGCTAAATCATTCCATCATGTCATTGGGATGTGGATTTCCATAGAACAGTGTTGGGAACTTCATTTCCTTAGAAAATTTATCCTTGAATATTCCAAGTGGACATTGCCCTTCAAGAGGTCCAATTTTGACAATCTTGTATTGCAAGTCATGAATGTGTTGTGAGTTAGTGAATCAATTTGTCAATGTTTCAACAATTCTTTCATTCTATGATTCATCGCTTGTATCAAATTCACTAGTAGTGTCAAAAGTTTGTATAGAGTTATCATTTCCTTGTTCAAGAACATTTTTCCAGTTATCATTTGTACATAGGTTATGTGATTTGTATAGCGCCCTAGAACATAATTATTTTAATGCTTTCATGAAAATGTGTAGACGCACTTTACATGTCTGGTATGCATTCTTGTATTGCAAATGTCTTTTGAGAGCTACAACAATTGTCATTGTATCACTAATGAATTGTGGCAGGGATATTTTCACAACATCTAGTTGGACAGGCACATTAATAATTGATCTTTTTAATCCCATTTTGGGTCATTTATATCCCCAGGGTCTGATTTGTGCAAACACAATTCGTAGAGACACAAGTCTCTCTTCAAGTTTTATAAGTGTACTTACATCTGGTAGTGGTGTGTTACATCTTATTTGGTCTGGTGTTGCAAAGTGTGGCAATTTTCCATTTTCAAGCTATCATTTGCATGGAAGACAAATATTGCTACTGGAAAATGTTATGTCATTTAGTGTTAAGACGAGGTATTATTTTTGCAATTTAGGGGTGAAATACTTGGTGTTTTTTGAGAAATTCAATTGCTTTAAAATCGCACATGCAATGGAAGGAGTGTCCTTAATTTGTTTCATAAATATCTATTTTGCATCTCTCTTCCCTAGACAAGGATCCATAGTAAGTGTTTGTTGATTTTGAATTCTAGAAATGCATGGTGATGGATCTAGGCTACGATATGTGATTTTTCCCTCTCAGTCAGTATCATGACCATTGTGGGATATGTAGTTGCACCTATTTCTCTCACGTATTTCTTTTTTCAACATGTGGTAGGTTAACTTATGGTTTCCACTGGAAACAAGTTTCACTTGTTGACAAGCCATGTTGAAGGTGGACTCAACATTTTTTATGTGCATTTCCTCCTCATCATCTTGATGGTGTAAATGATGATGTTCTTTGTCAGTGGACATGTGACGTGTGTGTTCAGCATAAAGTGTGAAAATGGAATCGTGTTGTGCACACACAATTATTTTTAGGTTGTGATATGTGACTTTTTGTTTCTTAGTCAAGTTCTCGTTCACCTCAAGATGACCAATTGTACAAACCAAAGGTCTATAAAGAAGTGTACCAATGTATTTTTTCTCTCACATATGACCTTTTCCGAGTTGTGATAAGTTAGTCTACGTTTTTTTCTTAGGCTATGTATGACCTGATGATAATTGGGATGAGTTTCATCCTGATTAGATAGTATGCGATGCTTATGAAGATTCAATGCGGTTTGGGTGGCATGGACAGTGGATATTGAAATGGAAGTATTTCATATCAAAGGTTGATAATGGATGTGTGGCATATTTGTTTTCGATGATATGATGTCAATTGTTCGATCGTATTTTGAATCAATACCATAGGAATGGACAATACCATCTGATAGGGTTGGTTAGACATGGATATTTACTTTGAGTATGATAGATAGCCATTGTAAACAAAATGTCCCACCCTCTACATTTCCTTTCTCATATGGCATTGCCATGTTTACAAGATATTGTTTCCAAATTCTAATTATCGGCATACTTTCTATGAGATATGGTAAAAGGTGTTGATGAAAGAAGTTAAGCGCATGTTGAATTCCACATATAATTTCACTGCAAAAGGATTGCATAGTGTAAAGGCGCATTGAGTTCACATCAAACTATGTTTCTATCAAATAGAAAATTGCATTGAACAAACTATCTCCACAAGTAGATGTAATAGTTGTTGCTATGTGCAATCCATGAGAGTGTATATGGTGCAGAATTTGTTTCCAATGTGATTGACGGTCTTTGTAGGTGAGGGACAAGTAAATATAAGGTCCTCCAAGATTGCATATGGATAGTTTTCTATAGAGTAGTGGTTCATAATGACCACTTAGAGGATTGGCATCATGGAACAAGATACAATATGGATCCCTAGATGCGGGTTTGTTGAATAGTATATATCTTCTTTTTCTTGTTAATGACCAAATTCAAATTGATATATTCCACCACTTGGCCAACCACCGTATACAAAATTTATCTCCCCAAAGTACTCTGTCATGTGAAGGAATTTGCAGATGCAGACATCCGCATCTTTTAAAATTATGTACTGACATCATGTATTCCATGCAATTGGCAAAGAAAATTAGATGCCAATTCGTATTGATACGAATCTAATGCCTCAACATCACCATTTTCTAAATAGGCCAAGAAATTATCTATCAATTCATTCTGTAGCTCGGTCAAGGAATAATGAAAATGCAATAGAAATTGAAATGCATCGAAGAGGTAATATCCCACAGTATACGAGAATGCATCTAATCTAAAAATCCCATTGTTATGCAATATCTTGTCGATGTTGTCATGTACAATGGAGTCTGTATCTATTTGATAGAATTCAACATCTATTACTTGTTGCATCTTTTAAGTTGTGATTTTCAAGATGTTTCTTATGTATGTCTAGATAATATGAAAATAGAAAAAGAAAAAGAAAAAACTATAAGTTCGGAACTACATACGAATTCCGCTATGTATCCTTCAACCTTCTTCGTGTAAAATCCAATGCTCTCTGGTTGCTATAGCATATGAAAAAAAAACAAAGCTATAGTGAGCGTTGAACCATATAGAAGATATAATGCAAATTAAACAACACTATAAATTTTCTCAGTACAAAGACTAAGTATTTAAGACATATAATTTTTTAACTTATTCTAGGTGTGCATCTTATAAGCGTTTCACTAGCCATTGTATAGATATTTACAATCCTATTCATCATTTATTTTTATCCCCACTCTTCATAAATCAACACTAAACATATATGAAACAACTTTTTTATGTCTCCCACTTAGAAAAATCACATAGATGGTCTGTTGGATAAACAAAAGTGGAAGAACTAGGCATTATTGACTTTTACCACAAGAACAAAACCAACACATAGCACACCTTCTTAAGGTTTTAATTATCTTACAAGATGAAGAAGATATTATAATATGTTCCAATTATCTTACAAGATGAATAAGATATTATAATATGTTCCAATTATCTTACAATATGAAGAAGATATTCTAAAATTGGGCACTAGGAAACTTAGTCCGAGACAGATCAGTGAACTGCCCATTCAGGTTACAAAGAATCATTTCCACAAGATGAGGTTCATATCTGAAAATGGTGATGGAAGATTCTCTGGAACACCCAAAGTCCAACATAAAACCAACAACTACATTTGGTTTTGCCTCATAGAATAAAACACTTCCGTGTCATAACCTGCAAAGAAGGGATTGTAAGGTCCTCGTAGATTCTTACTCCACAATGAAAAGGGATTTTTTGGAAAATCACTTTGAATTTCCATTTTCCAAAGAGCTATGGTATGATGTCCAGTACATGAAAGTGGGCATATGTGATTGGAAGGGGACAACCTAGAAAAATGCACTAAACATATGGTTTCATGAACATAAATATGAGGAGAACATCTTATTTTCTTTTTTATATGTCACTATGGCTATGACAGAGGTGGGTTCTTTATTTAGCATTGAAATTCAAAGGCGAAAAGCTTTCTTGTTCAACACTTTTCAGGGATAGCAATACACTCCTCTTTCTTTGGTCCTAGTAGTCACGTATAAGGATGGTCTGCAAGAGAATTTTCACTCAGGTATTATTTCAATTTTTTTATTTTTTTTTTACATTTATTTGATTTTCAACATTTCCTAGCATTGAAAATTCTTACCTGCAAGCTGCAAATAGTAAACAACAAACAATGAATAAGAATGAAACCATATCATTGAAACTTACTCGTGAATGGGGAATGACAGAAGAACAATTCCAATTGCGAGTGCAAAATCTCAACCTTGCAAACTGAAACAACATGTCCAACTGCAGATGTAGGACACCAACCTTGCAAAGTTGAAGAAATCAAGGGTGCAAGATTTCAACCCTGCAAAGTGCAAGAACAGGTCGAGATACAGGTGCAGGACTTCAGCCTTGCAAAATTGAAGAAAACAAGAGTAAGAAACAAACAACAAACCAGTGAGGAAGAACCAGGAGGTCCAACTGTATCTGTAGGACCTCAACTTTGAAAAGTTGAAGAAAACAACAATAAGCAACATCCATCGAACCAATGAGCAATCAACAACCAGTGAACCAGTAATGCCAATGGAGAACAATATTTCCCAAATTTACTGCAAACATGATTGTATCAAAAAATTGAAGGAAAATGTATTGTGATAGGCCTGTTAAGTAAAAATTTAAGGCTTTCATGCCGGTTAGGTAAACATTTAAGGCTGTCATAATTGTTTAAGGGCGTCACGCTATGTAAACATTTAAAAAAGAATGCAATGTGTCAGGCCTGTTTACGTACTTAATAATAAAAATTCCTCTTTAAGTACTTAATAATAACAATAATAATAATAATAATAATAATAGTTCTAACAATAGATATTATGCAAAAAATTTATAGTCAGAGGACAAACTAATATGAAGTCAACTAATAATAAAATTGACTCTGGATGCTCAAAACTTTGGATAATTAAACATTTAAATAAAAATAATAAAAATTCAAAAAGACAGTAGATCAAAACTTTGGATATGTTAACATTTAAAACATTGGGAATAGCGAAGATGGCAATAAGACTTTGAATCTATTCCCCAATGAAATTATGGCATATAAGATTTTTTTTACTATATAAAAAATAATGTTTTTAGTTCTCTAGCTCGAACAATAGAAATTATGCAAAAATTTATAGTCAAAGGACAAACTAATATGAAATCAAAAGATTATCAATCACTATAGTCCCTCATATTATTATACATATTTATATTTTAATACTCGCATTCAATACTTAATAAATTAATGGAAAATCCTAGTAAAAATTAGAGTCGATTCCATTATATCATACATATTTATATTATATGTAAACATTAACATCTTAGTAAAATAAATATTACCTTTAATATTATTTTAATGGTTATAATAAAAAAGTAATTTTTTTTTAAATATAGACATCAAATTAAAACTAATAATACAAATCGAAATGAAAAATAATTTACAAATATACATTGTTAACCCAAATCCTAAAAGCGGTTTATTGGTGTATGTACCTAATGGAAAATAAAATATGGTTTTAGGAAAATAAAATATTATATTAAAAAATCAATTAATTTAATAAAAAATCAACAATCATATTAATGAGATGAAGGTAAAAAACATATAGAGTTGTACTTAAACGTTTTTTATTGTGAGATAAAACCATTGAGTGGAAGAATCTATTCTAATAATTACTATATTATTTTTAGAAAAAAGATCATCATTAAATATGTATTTGGGAATTGATATGGACCATCAATGTGTTACAATTTCAACAGAGCCATGGGGCACGTTCATTCATAAAGGAGGTTTTAAAATTTTGAAAAATAGAGTAAATATATTATAAGTATTGGGGGAGGATGTCGGTACAAGGGGTTTTAATAAGTATTGGGGCATATAAAAAGGGGTATCTTGTAAAAGTAAGGGATATACAGTAAAAAATGAGTTTTTCTAATTGGAAAGATGTATTGGGAGGGGGGTTCAACAAAAAGATTTTGAGAGATATTTATGAATATCTAGTAAAATTATAGGTATTATTTAATATCTCGCAGATGCACGTGTTATGTCATAGGGTTCAGTAAGTGGAGACCCCATGCAGAGATCAAAACAAACAACTGACCACCACTTCAATGCATGTGGAACAATGTCACAATTGTGGGACAAAGCGGTAGAAATCTTCACACAATTGGATGGAATTAGTTGACATATACTACAAATCACCAAGGAATTCAAAATCCAATCATAAGAAGACTATGGAACATATTTATGGGATTTCAACGATGGAATGTATGGAAGGAAAGAAACCATGGGGCCTGTAAGAAACAAAATAAAAGCATGAACAAGGTATGGTATATCACCGAAGCCAATATTTGAGAATCTATCAATGCAATTCAGTGGTGATGAGAAATCTTAATTCAACAAGAGTACAATGTCATTAATCCAACACATTCCAAAATCAATGAATCTCTTAGAAAATATGTTGTCCTTACCCCCACTTGTATTATCAAGTTGAGTTTTGACTAGAATCTAAAAGGAGTCGAGGACCTGTTGATGTAGGAGGGGATTTTAGAGGAGAGTGATATTAAAAATATTTTCAATTCTCTTGGGTCACACACTAGAAATGCCACATAATTGCAAATCCTATTGAAAGGAATTCAAATATCCCACAACTTTGAATATAAAAATGTCATAGTAGAATGAGATTAATAAATGATAATATAAGATATTACACAAATATGGAATAGGTATGATCCTGATTAGGTTTCAAATAATTGTTGCATGTCGACCAAGCTCATTCAAGTCACAACATGTTTTCACTCTGCTATGAACCTCATACTCCAATATGTTTTCAGATAAGAAAACGGGTAGGAGGATAGGATGACCAATGAAGACCTATCCATTCAAACTCAAAAACAATGGGACACACTACAATCCAACCGACTAAGAATGGAGTATAAGGACATCAAAGGTATGGATAATCAAAGAAATGAGGAAAGGATCTTGATCGTTAGCATGGCATCCCCTTACCTCATTCCCTAGTAAGCCACTCATTATATAAAGAGTAATCATAATGAAAGAGATCACATGAATTGGGAGACACATGGATGAAAAGGTATGTAATAATGTAACATACCCCATCCCACCTGAAGAAAATTACGATGCAGAATACTCATAAAAATCAAAATTTACAGCTAACTAAATTAATTTCCTGTAGCTTTCAACTGTGAATTGAAACCATATTTAACTATTGTTTGTTACAATTTTTTTTTTTTTTTAAATAAAAAAGGGGTGGATCCTGCTATATTAGAAAGACAAAATTATTACAGAGTATGCATCAAAGTAGGCCTAGTGTCACCCAAAATGCTGCCGATTATTGGAAACCAGCATGTAAAGAGGGCAAGTAGCAAATAGCATTATAGAACATAAAAGTTGTTTGACATCTGTCCTGCCCGGAGGAAACCAGGACAGATGTCTATAGACTAAGTACAAAAAGCAGCAACATAGTAAAACTAAGAGCCAAGAAAACA
>SNQJ01S0063534.1:0-14224 GCA_010110895.2 Picea sitchensis
ACCATATCAAACTTACTTACTAGCATCCCTCCTTGTTCCAACTTTCTTTGAAAGGCTATATATGTGAATCAATTAGTAATCTTCTAACATGGGATTTTGTTCCAATAATTTATGGATTTGGTGGCATCAGATTGCTATCAATAATCTATATATATGTTAGTTTAGGAAATTGTTTTCTTTTCTCAAATCTCAGTTGCTGACACCATTATTATTCCCTACCTCTGACCAGGGACTATAGCTTCTGCCTCACAGTCAACGATCATTGACTGCCTCGCTTTTGCTGCATTAGTTGGTGCATTTTTCTAATTGACTTCTTATTAGTTCCAAAGTTTGCCATTGTTTCAGAATATCCTTGATTAAATCTCTTTTTCAAAATTAAAAATCCCTTTTATCACTTTCAAAAAATCTATATTCAGATTTTTTAATTGGCCCACTACATATTGATTTGACTAAATAACCCTAGAGGAGGGAAATATTATTTAGTTATTTGTCAGGATTTAAAATTAATTTAAAAAATAAGTAAATACGATTGGTCCAATTGCATTTAATGAAAGTTGCAAGTTGGATAATGCAACTACAGTTGATGTCCTGGAGCTTGTCAATACAGTCGATGGCTTGGGGCTGCAATAGATGGCCTGGGGTTGCAATTGGTGGTTGGTCGTGGGCATCTAGATGCCCTCACACCAGACCCAAAAATCACAAGTTGGCATGATGACACTCATGACAATTATTCTTTATTGCATGGGTTATATCCAACCTTCCCATTTACCTTTCTTTGAGCTCGCCAAATTTGTAATTTGTGTCAATTTCTCCATTGTTGGCATGAATGTCAGTCTCAAGTGGAATTTGTTGGTTTTTACCAAGTGAGATTGATACACTTCCTTTCTTTGCTTTTCTTTCCATTTGTATGTAAATAAATAGATTACCTATTGTCATAGTTACGTACAAGTGTTAATTTTTTTTACATGGAACCTAATACATACTAAAAATATTGTATCCAAAAAAAGTGCAAAAAGTATGGAAAATTACAGGAACCTATATGATTCAAAATGAAAAATATTATGAAATTATTGAAATTTATTACTCAACATACATTAAAAAAGGAATCAAACAAAGAAATGACAAAGAAAATCAAGCAGCAAAGGAAGAAAATCAATGCCAGTGATTAAATCATTAATGTGATCCTAGAATATTTTGTAAAATTCAGAATATTGGCAGATAAATATTTACTGACTTTCTTGCAGTAAATGCTATAACTTGAACTACCATAACTATGTATAATTTTTTTGTAAACAATTAGGGCCCTTAGATAAGCATGCTTCCTATTGGTGGAGTTTTTTGAATGGTTTAGTACTAGTTTCTACAATAGCTTTCTCATATTGAATTTTTTCTATAAATATTTAAACTTTTTTATGATAACTATTTTAGCTTAAAAAATGATGAAATAAAGAAAAATTGGCTTAACAACTATAGTTTAACAAAGATTCAAACTTACTTTGAATTCCTAAAAAAAAGTGTCCAGGTCTCTGTAAAAGAATTACTGCCAAGAAGAGCCCTCCAAGACCCATATTTTCATGGCGAGAGCTCATCTTTTGTAAACATCCTCATCTTCGTCTCTACGAAACTTCCTCCTCCTCGAAAAGAGAATCTTCATAACCGAATTTAGGTAAAACACTTTTACCTTACGCTCTTTTCTGAGGATAGAATCCATTTCGAATGCTACTGAAAGGACATGAAAATCTACAAAAGAAAATCAGGTATTGACAATACCAGTCTTCTGAAAGTTTAGACAAAAATCAAGGCATTCACATGTCCACTGGTGCCATAGTTTAGTATAGCCACAAAGGTCTTGTGTTTTATTCTTGTGATCTCCATAGTGACCAAATTTAATCTCAATACCACAAAGGTATCATGTTCTATTCTTCGCGTTCTCAACATTTTTTCCTCCACCAATTGTACAAAGATAATAATTCGTTGTACGGAAATAATAATTATTTTTTAAAAGAAAAACAAAACCAAGAAAATCCCAATTTTCTCTACAAACAAAACCGAAAAAAAAATGAAATCATTTTACCTGGATCTCAATAGTCCCAGATTCAAACCACCATGGAGCCATGGAATTATGAAGTGGATTCCCACAATGAAAGATTTGGCATATTGAAAATGAAAGTAAAAGATGATTAGGTTTATATTTTTATGGAGCAAGTCAGAGACGATGGCACTTTGGTGCATTGTTGATCTAGGTGGATATTGGTGGCCACCCACCTATTCCAACTGGCTCTTCTTGACAATTTTTTAGTTCAACATGTGTCTTTGTAATGATGACATTTATTTTTAATTGTGGGTTCTGTACTTCTGGGGCTATCTTAAATCCCTACACAACATCCATGTGGATATTGGTGGCTGCCCACCTATTCCAACTGTCTTATTTTGGAAGTTTTCATGTCAGTACATCTTTTTGTACTTACAGGGCCATTTTGGGGCCCTAAACAATGTTTTTTTGGCTTGCCACAATCAAACTATAGATAGACTCAAATCTTAATGGCATAATGTGTATTTATAGAAAACACCTTTCCAATGGGCTATCACACGCCTAAAACAGAGGTTGCATGCAAAAGTTACGAGCCCGAGAATTTGAGGTACCAACTTACCCATCGGGGCCCACATAACTTTTGGCATTCCATCTCCTAAGGTTAGGTTTTTGGATGTCTAGGGTTTTGGCATTCATGAGTACTATTAAAAAGGCCTATGGAGCCTCATTCTAATCATTCTTCATAGACAGATGTGCGTAATAGTCACATCTCTTATCAGAGATAGCTACCACCATTAGAGCAAGTTGTTTTCAGTTCTGTATTTTTACAATTTCAACCTATTTTATTTATTCAATAGAATTTATTATTCATTGGATATATGTTGTTGTTCTATGTATCTCCATGTTATTGTATTTAATTTTTTATTCATTTTGTTCCCCTCATAAATCCAGATCAATGGTATTAGAGCAGTCTTCTCTTCAGTTGTTTTTCTTCGTGCATGTCCCTGACAAGATCTGGGTACAAGAAGTTGGGACTCAAACCAGTCAAACCTTTGCAAGATCAGTCACGTCGAGCTTGATAACAACTCATGGGGGATGAGAAGAAAGATGATGGAGAAGGATATCCTTTTAAATTGTTTCTCGAGGAAGCCCTTGCACGATAAAGGAATGAAATGATGGTCAACTTTGCACATATCCTTTGATGGTTGCCCATAGGAGACACATCTTCATCAAGTGGCCATGCAACCCCCTTCAAGGTACAAGTAAATTTTTATATTCCATTATTTGAAGGACTGATATATGTGAATGTTGTACATATGGTTGAATCTTCTCGAAGGGTATTTTTTGGTCCACAATTTTTTCGATAGGGAAAAGATTAGTTTTCAATCCTCAAGGCCATCTACCATGTTAAGGACTAGTGGGATACTTACTCTGAGCAAAGGGCCACAGAGGAATCTGCAATATTTGTGGTCTCTACCACATGGGATTCCTTCATGGATACCATTAAAGAAAAATAATACCATGTTGGAAGCTACAAGGACCATTACACAAGATGGACCATGCTGCATCAGGAAAGGGACTAGACAGAACTAGATTTCACCAATATTTTCCATACCCTGTGCACAAAATTGGGTATCAAAGAATCTGAATGACATCTGGTTCTTAAATACATTGGTTTTATGCATAGATACATTCAAACATAAATGTATTTTCTAGACATTGCATCTTTAGGTGCGGCTTATAAATATGTTGTGAAGATCGAGTAGAAATTTAAGCAGAAGAGGTGAGAGTTTGGATCTTCAAACTCCTCATTGTCGAAGCAGGGAAAAGGTGACCCCAAGCCACATAACAAGGGACAGAGAAAAGATGTCCACTCTCAAGACAACCATTCCAAGCTGCAACCCAAGAAGGGAAATGGAAAGTGGTGTGAATACCATAAAATCCCTTGGCACAACATCGAAGAATGTCGCTCCAAGCAGTCACTAGTGGCTGAGCTAAAAGATTCTAATTCAAAGGCATATTCTGACTCCAAATCAAATCTAGAAGGAGGGAAGCAGATTATCGATGTCGAACCCAGCACCACCTTTTCTACCACCAAAGTCCATCCAAGCGAACCAGAAGAACTAGAGGAAGGGGAACGCCTCTTTCACTCACAGATGTGGGTAANCAGATCTACACCATCGATTGGCTTATCCAAGGAAGAGATCTTTGTGTCAGCCAACAATGTCGTCTTCCCTACGACATTAAACCCTTCAAAGATGAGGTGTTGTATGGTATTTCTCCCCTTGAAGTTTGTGAAGTTCTTTTAGGTCAACCATATTTTTGAAAGTGACATTTTGTGTATGAGTCTAGACCCTGCAGTGTTATTATTATTTTGGGTAGACAATTGTATTGGATACCAGAGGTAGTGCCACCTACCGCTATTTCTTTAATCTCTGCTAAGCAATGCAGTAAGGTCATTTCACAAACCAGGAATTTCATCTTCTTTGTAATCCATGCTCACAGTAAGAAGAAGGTCGATGCCACATCTGTGACCTCTACACAGAGCCTCTCTTTGTAGTAGAAGCAACTAGAAGGGATCATGGAAGAGTACAGATACATATTCTTCTCACCCACTAGGGTACCGATGCACTGCTAATTCAAGCATTGAATTGATATAACCCCCTATGCACATATCCCTAATGGACCAGTCTATCATCGATCGTTGATGGAAAATGACGAAAGAAAGCATCAGATCCAAGAGTTTCTTCAAAAAGGGAACATCAGACCCAACTCCTCCCCTTGAGGAAGCTCGATTGTACTGGTGTAGAAGAAAGATGGGACCTAGAGGATCTGCATTGATTACAGAGAATTAAACAAAATCATAGTCAGGAATCGGTACCCAATTCCCTGAATTGACGACCTTCTTGACCAACTCAAGGTGGGAGAGTTCTTCAACAAGATTGACCTAAAGTCTGGCTACCACCAGGTTCCCATTGAACTGACTGATGTATGGAAGACAACTTTCAAATCTAAAGAAGGTCTCCTTGAATGGTTGGTCATGCCCTTTGGCTTAAAAAATGCAGCAACAACTTTCATGAGGTCGATGGATGATGTATTGAGACCCTTCACCAACTCTTTTGTGGTGGTATATCTGGATGACATCCTCATCTTCAACATAACTCGGGAGGATCACATGCAACATATTCAATAGTTTTTTAGCACTCTAAGAAAACACAAGCTATATGCCAACTTGGAAAAATGATCCTTTGGCATGAATAGGGTCCAATATTTGGGCTACATTGTTTATGAGAATGGGGTACATGTGGATCTAGCTAAGATCCAAGTCATATGTGACTAACCAACCCCGACCACACTAACCAAGATTCAGATCTTCTTAGGAATTGCCAACTTCTATCGATGGTTCATGTTGGGATTCTCCCATATTTCATGGGCCCTCAGCCAAGTGACCAAGGGCGGTGGAAAGGAAACGTTTGCATGGGGGAAGGCACAACAACAAGCATTTGATGATCTGAAGCATCGCTTGTGCTCAACTCAAGTAGTCTCCTTACCCAATCTCCAAAAACCATTCGAGATTGATATTGATGCATCCAACTATGTTGTAGGTGTATTTCTCACTCAGGATGGTCATCCAGTAGCATACCATAGTGAGAGACTCTAAGATACTATCCAAAAATACCCCACCTATGACAAGGAAATGTATTCCATTGTGAAAACTTTTTGTCAATGGAAACATTACATTCTGATAAAGGAGACAATCATCCACATTGATCACAAGCCTCTGCAGTTCATACAGACACAGGGGAAGTTGCAGAATGACCACCATCAAAAGTGGTCCACATACATGCAATATTTCCATCTCAACATCAAGTATAAGACAAGGAGCACAAATTGTATCATTGACTTCCTTAGCCGACCTCCCATCGTTGCACTCACCACCATGTTCCATTACTGCAGGCATGAGGCATCTCAGTGGCCCCAACTTTATCATCGAGATCCTGACTTCACCACAACCTATCGGCTCTTGGGTACTGGCATGAATGTCACCAATTTTCACATTCAGGAGGGACTATTATTCCATCTGGGCCACCTTTGTGTTCCTACAAGAAAGCATACAAATCTGATTTGGGAGGCTCACTACAGTCGAATGGAAGAACATTTTGGCGTGGAGAAAATTGTGGTTGTTCTACAGAAACATTTTTATTAGCCAAAACTTCGATAGGACGTCAACAAGTATATCAGATCTTGCACTTTGTGTCATTGCCAAGCCATCCATCAAGAAGCAAGGTGTATACACCCATATTCCTACTCCTGAGAGGCCTTGGGAATCCATCTTGATGGATTACATGTCTAGCCTTCCATCCACCAAGAAAGGAAATGACTGTGTATTTGTGGTGGTTGATCGGTTTTCGGAAATGGCCATTCTCACAGCCTGCAAGAAGAGCATCACAACGACAGATACTGTCAAGCTCTTATTTGAACGAGTGTGGGTCCATTTTGGGATACCTCAAACCATCATCTCAGATCGGAACAACAGGCTTCTCAACACATTTTGGTCGATTCTTTGGCCACTGTTGGACACCAATCTCAATAAATCAACTGCCTTCCACCCTCAAACTGATGGCCAAACAGAGGTCGACAATCAAATGATTGTGCACATCCTATGCATGTATAACTCGAAGCATCCACGTACATGGGATGAGAGTCTTCCCTATGTTCAACACAACTACAACAAGTCTTTCCATAGCTCCATTAGCCATAGCCCATTTCAAGTAGGGATGGGATTCTAACCCTTGGGTCTCATTGATGTTGCACTACCTCTTTCAACCACACAAGTAGAATCTTTCGATGTTCAGTCTGAGGCCGACAAAGCTACCAGATTCATTGAGCAGGTTCAACACATTTGACAATAGATCCATGAGATTTTGCAGAAATATAATGCTAAGTACAAGCAACGACATGATCAACATTGGGTACCACACAAGTTTCAAGTGGGATACAAGGTATGATTACATTTGCAGAAACAGTGCCTTACATGGCCTCATCGAAATCTCTGTCCACTTCGCTATGGGCCTTATACTATCACCAAAGTTTTGGGTGACAATGCTTTTGATCTCAACACTCCCCCCTTTCTTGGATTTCACCCAATGTTCAATGTGGACCTCCTCCAACCATATTTTCCACCATTATTAGATACCTCATAGATCACAAAACAGTTGACACCAACAAAGATCAACCCTGACTACATGGAACACAAATCCATTGATCAAATAGTGGACACACATGTTAAGGGAACTCACCAGCAGAGGATCCGTCTTTATCGGGTTGTCAAGGTAGGGTAGCTCCTACACCAAGGAAAGTGGCTCACTTGGGGCCAAATTCAACAGAAATTTCCTCACCTGATGGGGGGAATCAACACAATGGAGACCATTGCTTCCTAAGGGGGTGTTGAGGAAAAGATATAAAATAATCTTACTCAAGTATTTTCAAACTCTACTTGGCTAGAACAAAGTAGACGAGAATATCACCCTATGTTTATAGCCAACAAAAATAACATTCTAACTAACAAGTATTAATTACGAGTGCTTAGGCTAGTCTTTTATCAACAAAAAGCTTGTTGGAAATTTAATTTTTATGTAATTTTCTGAACATATCAGTTGCTGAAATAAATGTAAAGACAGAAGTAAAGTCACCAAGATGATAATCAAGACAGATGAGACAGAAAGATATCCTTTATTTCATTCAAATTCACTAAAGAGTTGTTTTCTTTACAAAATCTCATACAGAAATTTTGGACCAAAGTCAAACTTAGAAATCCCCGATAGAACATACAAAAGGACCTCTGACAGAAAACCAAAACCAAATTCTAAAATTTGGATCAGCT
This sequence comes from Picea sitchensis, assembly GCA_010110895.2. Lineage (NCBI taxonomy): Eukaryota > Viridiplantae > Streptophyta > Pinopsida > Pinales > Pinaceae > Picea > Picea sitchensis. The sequence goes on from SNQJ01S0063534.1 coordinate 7,917, forward strand.
AGCCACAGACTGTTGCCCACTCGACTCTGCACAATATCCTTTGTCAGTCATGAAAATTAATTCACAAACAGACAAGTCTACACAGACTATCAAAGATAGATCAACACCTCTAAAAAAAAAGTGTCTGAAAGATGTGATTCATCCCTGAATATTGTTGTCTACAATAAGACCCTGCTATCATAAAAGAGAATTAGGCTTGTGATGAATAATGAATGAATGAAAACTGAACTATCTCAACATAAACTAAAAGAGCAAACCTTAGTATGCTTTTGCTTCTATCCTCCCCTTGTTCCTCCCTTTCCTTTGATTTTAAACAAATTAGAGTTGGTTGAAGTAATTGAACCAACTCATTAATTAAGTTAATTAAAAGACTCAACTAACTTTAGTTAGGGGGAAGAGTAATAATTATAATAAAGGTTATAAATAAAATAATAACTAGTAGGTGGGACCCCTTGTGAATCCCTTACTTCATAATAATCATAACAATCATAACATAACCATTAGTTAAGTAAAACACACCTCCTTGTGTCTCCCATAAACATATTCACTTTTGGCAATTTTAGCTCATGAAATTTGAAATTATTTTCAAAAATATTACTCATATATCCAAAATAAAACATGTTGTCCAAAATTTCCTGAAGTTAACTGTCATTAACAATGATAAAATAAAACTTAAAAACCATATTTCCCGGTCTGCAATGCAACCACCCATTGATTGTTGTTGTCACCTCTTGATTTTCTTGAATTTTACTTTGGTTGTGTAGAGCCTTTAGGCCTAATCTCGCTGATCACGTGGGAAAAATCGTCCCTCAAATGCATCCGGGAAGACATGGATTTGTCAGATCCATTGGAGGGTGAGGAAGGGGCAGGAGTGGATTTTCCTTTATCAAGGGCATGGTGGGCCTCAATTTTCAATCTCTTGCTAGCATGGGATGATTGCACTAGCAAGTGGTCAGGGGCAACTTGGACAATGGGGTTAATAGGAGGAGGACCAGGCAAGGACAAGTTGGGCCAACCACGATGTTGGGAGACTGTCAGGTGGACAATTTCCTACCATCCATCATTTTTTGGGACCTCGGGTTGCAATGAGACATGAGGAGGTACGGGCATACCAGGGGCTTGCGGGGCTTGAAAAGGAGGCCTTTCAGGCCTAGTTTGGACTATTCCCTACCCAATCCAATTGAAAAATCCGGCATGAAACAATTGGCTGAGCTCTTGTGAATCAGCATCAAAATGTATGGATAACCTGGGCCTTCTTGGGCCTCGGTTCCAATTACCTCTACCTTTGTTTCCTCGTCCATGTCTACCTCGACTGAAAAAACTCATCCTGCATGTGTGATTGATTAGAAAATAGTGTTTTAAATAACCATGCATGACAACTCTTCAAAATATGAAATAGATTTGGTTCAACAATGTATCAGACTCATGCAATCCAATCCATACAAAAAATTTTACTGTTAATCAATAAGCAAGGGGTGAAAAGGGTTATGGGATATGCGAGGGGTTTGTATTGAGTGAAACATGATGTAATGAGGGGGAAAAGAACATGGTTACTTCTCAATGACAACAACAATCAACTACAAAGAAAACCAATAAAACATCATTGTAATCCACACAAGACACAGCCACTTTCAACCATTTTCACACCAAATTTCTCTTAACTGTAATCAATCTCAGAACAAGGAGTGAAAAAATGAATATGGGAAGGTGATGGGATCTGTAATTAGCAAAAAATGAAATAATGGAAGGGAAGAAGAATGATTACTGTTAAATTAATTAAGTGAATCATAAAACATTCTGCGAAAAGAGATGCACCAACCAACAATCATTGCGACCAAATAACAATTATTGTGTATTTAACTAGTTCATTGTTCATAATCAAATATCCAACACAGTACCATCATAAGACAGTATGCATTTCACACAATCTATAAAGAGGATTTTGTTCCTTTCTTTGCATCTTATAACAATTTACAAACAATAACCATTCCACTCTGTTAACCATCAAAATCAACCATTGCCCATACATTACTTTAATCAACAAATATACTCAAATTCATGTTTCCAAAATTAACAATGAAGTCATGGTATCACTACAATCGGGTTTGTCATTTAAATGCAATGATATTCGTTAAACATATATAGACAGTAACCAAATAATCAAGATCAAATTGCCAAAACCTGAATTGACAATTAAACAGACAACAACCACCATTCCAACACAATATATGCGCTGAATAATTCAATCATGCAAGTGTGACTCCACCACTGTGTAAGCCAAATTTAATGTGACTCTAAAAATCTAGGCCACCCATCCAACACGACAAGGTATCAATAACAAGCATGTCTCAACAAATGATCGAGTTGCAACAAAACATGATTAAAATCCTATGGGTATCCCTGAGTATGAAACCTAAGCCATCCATGTTATACACAGAGCGCAACCAACAAAATACCACGATGCAACACTTCCACTTAACAAAAAGAAACACATAGTCACGAAAATAACTCAACCCATCATGCTGAGCCAATCGATTTAATACAATATTGCTTCGATTTAGTCACACTGTAATCAACTATGTTGTGTACACTTGGCTCATACAATTAGACAATCATAAGCATGCAGCGCATGTGGTTCATAGAGTCTTCCTAGTTGCAATAACCAATCAGCCCCAAAAGAAACTAGCAATTATCAAGATAGAAACACCACATGCACAATGCGGTATGCGTGATCAACATCAAGCATTTGTAACCAATGCCAGCTAATCATCCAAACAATCCTTAGCACCAAAATACCAGTGATTGTGTATCAACCAACCAACTCACCACTGTCATGAAAATCAATCAACCTTAACAAGATGTGGTAACCACCCATACCCATGCATCAATTTGGATTAAAGCAACGGCCTTCTCAATTAACAATATTGAGTTATTAAACATAAGGGGAGCGACTGTGTAGTTTGAGTTATGCAAATAACAATGCAGGGTTTACCATTGTTATAACATAGGCGGTAATTAAATGCCAAATCAACACAACTTTCATATGACTGACTGGGCGAGTTTGTAATCAAATTAATCGACAATACATTCAATCCACAATAACCCATAGTAAACTTGACAGGCCCAACAATCTTCTCTACCAACTTCAGACTGGAGACTAAAGGTTTGTTCTGTAGCAGACACAGGGAGAACATAGCCAACTCCTTGTAGTGGTGAAAACTTTGAGGCCAATGGTGTACACACACAGAGAGCCATAATTCATTCATGGACAGGTAACAATCCATGGCAGGGGGTCATAACAAAAAGGTGAAGCTCCCATTCGGCCTGGCAATGTTGTTTCACGCATGCAGGGTATAACCCTCGTGTTCTTTGTTCAAAATACCATAGTACTGAGGTGAAGACGGGGTTGAGTAAGAACAGAACACCCACTTCGTGACCCTTAGTGGTGGAATCAACCAATTCCCAAGCGAACAAAACACAGTGACACAGAAAGCCTCCATCCACTAAACCCATAAAATCCAGAGACTTGGCATAGCTGCGAATACGTGAGGACAACCAGCCGACCCAAAACCAACAAAACCCTCCCTTTAAAACCAGCAAGGATGATAGAGAGCTAGAACCCAGGGTGACCAATAAATTCTATGGACAATGTTATTGCAGAAAAACCATCAATGCTTCATTCCAAGAACACATTTTTACACAATTGTGATACTTAGGAAAACACAAAACAATACACCTGAGACAATAATAATTTTATAACCAAAGCAGAGTCACGAATGGCCAAAAAAAATACATACCTGTAATCGAATTCCTTAAAACAAGAGTTGGTCGAGCGGTTCCTCTCTGCTAAGAAATCAGAGCATAACCACAGCAGCAAGATCGATCAATAGCCTGACTAGGGTGGCGACTAACGGGAGGAGTAAAGGTGACATGCAGTAAATGCATGTCGACTCCACCCACATTTCATTAATTCAACAGTACATGCCAACAAATTCTTCATTAACACCATTAATCAAACCATATATCGAAACCATCACCACATTAAAAGCCAATAGCATGACCACCATATTCCATTTCACACCATATAACTCAAACAAAATCACATAACCATTAACGTCCATTACCTTGTCAAATGAGAAAACAACATCCCATTTATCCAAAGATACCATATGTATATCGACCACATAACTCAATTAAATAGCATGGCCATTAAATTGCTAGCTATGACTTACCATAACCATTAAGTCTTTCATGCATATAGTATAGTATATAGGATAGTTTAAATTATTCACCTTTGTAACTGTTGCATTGTTCCTTATTTCCTTCCAATTGTTTGTATGTGGTATAATAAAATTGCAAAGTTAGATCCCCTTTTACTTTGCATTTGTTATAGTAATTATGCCTTTCTTCAAACTGCTTTTTATGTGTTTTCACTAACATGTTTGTTGTGTAGTTGCAATAAGAATAGGTGGCAATGATATCAATGAATAGCATAGGCCATAATAACATAAAGAACCAACATTTCATAAGCTCAAACCATAGCCAATAACAAAATATCTCATCAACCATGTAAGCCATGTCGCACATCACCACAACATAAAAAATGAATAGATTTGATCTTCAATAGTTCAAGAGGGTCCTGCCTACTATTATTATTTATCTTTTATAATAATAGGCTTTAGAAACACTTTGCGGGAAAAACTTCGTTGACAATTTTAATTGTCAACAAGCTGGTGACTCCACAGAAAAATTTATTTGCAACATATTTAGAACTCAGAACTCATGGTTTCGCAGACCAAGAACAATAATTTTAGGAGATGTAACCAGAATAATTATGCAACAGGGGGAAGTGAGCGGATATAATGGAAAGATGACCGAGAAATTGGGAATAATTCATGAAAAGTGTTAAGTATGAAGGGTTTTTACCACTGTATGCATAATCATTCAATTGAAATATGCTCTTAACTTTCAAGGAGGAAAACTTATAGACTTGCTCTTAAGATATCAATGGATGAATAAATGGCAAGAAGAAGTGGGAAATAACCAATTTCTTATAAGACAACAGTGGAAATATGTAATAATTTCAAGGGCCTTTTAGAGGAGATATCATAACAGTTGTGTAAGCTTGATTGTTATCGGCTAACAATACTTTGCAAGAGTGTCACTGTGGTAGAATTGATCCAACGTCCTATCTTGACCAAACACTAAAAGATGATAAGGACAAAAATCATAACAGAAGTAATAATGCAAAAATTAAAACAATAGCAGTAAAAAACTCAATTGAAAAAAGCAAGGGAAGAAAACTTAACTTAGAAGGCAGAAATCAAGGTACTGTAAGCATAGAAAAGAAGCACAAAAATTGAAAGCAGAGCTAGGCTACTAGTATAAATAAATCCAATCAACATTAGGACTTTTCATGTTGGCCCCTCACAATACTTCAAGCGAGGACTGTTGGTGTTGTAGGAAAACAATTGTCTCTGTAATCTCCTTAAAATGTATGAGTTAGTGTCCAAGACAAAAGTAATTTGGAAGGGACCCAACACTTGAAATCCTGATGTAATTATCAGCCCTTTGACGCACATGATTAAATCATCAAGGTAAGCATGGATACAGACCAATTCATTGAAAGTTGTGTGTATAGGCCCTTTAAAGGTGGTACTTGCATCAAATAATCTAGAAGGAAGGCATTTGTAAGGCATAGTATCGCAATTAGTAATGAAAGTGGTTTTGTGAAAATTTTCCCCTTTGACTTTGATTCTCTTGTAACCAGACAAACTGTCAAGAAAGGGCCCTAACTGTGACTCTACCACCTATTGCAAAAACATTTCCATATTGAGAGGAAGGAAGGGATTTCTCATAATCGCTTGCCTGAAAGTTTGAAGACTAATACAAGTTCTGATACTATCAGTGGTCCTCGAGGTCGATTCCCTAATTGAAACCCATTCAGGGTGGATTGAAAAAATCATTCCATCCCTTAAAAGTTAACAAATCTCCCAACTCCCTTGAAAGGGTGCTTCGAGTGATATCTTACATATCAGGTTCACAACAAGCTCAGAATTTCCGAAAACGGAAAGGTGACCACAATCGAGATTAAGGGTGTTCTCAATGCCTAATAATAAAGCTTTGAATTCAGCGACATTGTTTGAACAAGCAAACTCCAACATGTAAGACAGATTATGAATTTTTCCTACAGGAGAAACCAAGATAACGCCAACCCCATTACCTTCACTAGAGAATGAACCATCAAAGTGCATATGCCATATATCATCATCTAAATCAATTTTTTCCAAAGGAATATTATCCTCTTC
>SNQJ01S0063534.1:14234-26892 GCA_010110895.2 Picea sitchensis
TAAAAGGTGACCACAACCAAGATTAAGGGCATTCTCAATACCTAATAATAAATCTTCAAATTCAGCGACATTGTTTGAACAAGCAAACTCTAACCTGTAAGACAGATTATGAATTTTCCCTGCAGGAGAAACCAAGATAATGCCAGCCCCATTACCTTCACTAGAGCATGAACCATCAAAGTGCATATGCCATATATCATCATCTAAATCAATTTTTTCCAAAGGAATATTATCCTCTTCAGCAAAGATGGAATACACTCCTAGGTCTTCTTCGATATAGTTTGCGCTAGATTGTGGAACACTCTCTATGTAGGGTGAAACTATTCCCTCTCTAAGGACTATAATATTCTTACCATTCTGAGGAATGGATAAATGGGTCCCATCGAGCGAGAGGTATCCACCTGTTAAGGCTTTCCAATCTCTCCCCAAGATAATTGAGTGGTTTCTTACAGGCATATCAATTACCTGAATGTTGAGGGTTGTCCTTATCTCAAGATGAGCGCATAAAACCAGGGTTACATCCTTAATCTCGCCTATGGTTGTTTGTTGTAGACTATTATAGGAGAGCATGTTTCTAGTGTTTTCATTTGTACAAGACAAGCCTATCTCTTCCATAATAATATTCGACATCACACTTGGGCTTGAACCACCATCGATGAGGCAATAGTGGGCAATCTTATCCATGATCTTTACAGAAGTATAAAAAGGGGGATTTTTTACAGGGTATCTAAATTTATGTACACCTACTTTATTTACAGAAGAATCCTCTTCGTTGACCTCTTCAGAAATATTGGCTACAACAGAAGCTTTTCCTTCCATGAATTGTTTCAGATGCATCTGTTGTTCAGGGATGGAAACCATGTCTAGGAGGGTTGCATCTACTTTGATGTTGGCCAATTGATTTAAGATATTGTATTTGGAAGAGGGGGAATGAGGAGTGATTCCTTGACTCTCAGGAATTTTAGGAACCTAGGGTGCAACAACAACTGAGGAGGAGCTCAGGCTAGAAGAACTGCGGGGAGGATCAATTTTTCCTTTGGGGGCATAGGATTTGTTCCTAGTGTTGATGACCATGATATCCTCTGGCTCTACAAAGTCTAGGACATCGATAGTAGCTTCTGGTATTTTACCAAAGATCTTATCTCTAGCACTCTTCTTTACCTCACATGTGGTTTCCTCATGGTGTTCCTCGCAAAAGTTACACCAACTCTGAGGCAAGATAGATTTAGACTAAAAATTGTTCTCAACCGGATTTCTAAAGGAGGGTACAGAAGAGGATGAAGCTCCAGGGGTGAGAGGGGAGACAATACCCTTCCACTCAAATGCTATCATACGATTTTTCATATCATGTACTAGTTGTAGGAGAGAGGAAATGTTTGTCTGTCTAATCAATTCTCCATGGGGAAGACCAGTTATGTTGAGCTGCTCTTCATACTCCGAGAAAGTATGCAGAGTGGAACCGAGATTATCAATGGCCTTTTCTTCAAGCCTATGACGGTATGGGGAAGGCAATGCATTGTAGTAATGCATGAAAGCGGCTTGGTTCTGAGGGCGGATAAGTTTGGGGATTTGATTGTACAACTTGGTGAAACACAAGTTGAAATACTTGATGGTCTCGCCATCCTTATAGGTGACAATATTGTATTCCCTTAACTTCTCGGCGGGGCTTTTGGATTTCCCATAATTGGATCAGAACCAATAAATTAACTCCTCCTAAGTAGATAGGATCTTAGGGGGAAGATCAAAGAAATAAGCCGCATCCTTTCCTTCCAAGGAATTGATGAACAAGTGCATGCAAGTGTCATTGTCGTTAGCCCCTATGTTATGGCAAGCATTAGAAAATTCCACCAGGTGTCCGTTTGTACTGATAGTGTTATTTCCTAAAAACTTAGAAAAATGCTTTTTAAACTTTGGAAGTGGACGAGTAGCAGGTGCTAAGTTTAGAGGAGATGACACATGCCATAGTGTGGTTGTGGTGTCTTCTTCGAACTGAAAAATCCCATATTTTTTAATGACTTTGGTGGGGTTTGTGGTAGATTGTACAGGGATATGGTGGCTATATAAGCTACCAATCACTGATGACGATGAATATTGAGAAGATGGAGCACTTCCAGTGCAACCAGAGCCACCACTAGATGTCATCTTGTGGATGATAGATGAGGGAAAGAAAGACGAGCTGGATGAATATGATAAAGTTCTCCTTAGAGCACTTTGTTGGGCATATAACACAATGTTTCTTCTTCCTATTTCAGCAATAGGATTGATTTCGGGCGACAAGCCTCTTCTTCTTCTAGAAGCATGAGAGTTTAAGGACATGAAAGAAAGGTTAGTGTTTGAAGAAAAAAAGGGTTACTGCTGATTTCTAGGTTGTCTACGTCTAGCCTCTAATTTTTCTTGAGCACTAATATCTTGTTCAATTGCTACCCAATAATGGTTAATCTCAACACAGGTATTGGTAGTGTCCATAATGGTGTTAAACAAGTTCAAAGCAATGCTAGTCTGGTCTTGAAGACCGGGCTCAATATTGGGATGTCTTGCAACAGGAACAATCATTAATAGCAAAACAGACAAAGAATCAATTTTAGAAAAAGAAAGATGTATCGATGAAAATTGAGTATAAAAAATTAACCAGAGAGATATTGAAGATCTCCCCAGCATGGTCGCTAAATAAATGTTGAGGAAAATATATGAAATAATCTTACTCAAGCATTTCTAGACTCTGCTTGGCTAGAGAAAAGTAGACGGGAATATCACCCTATGTTTATAGCCAACAAAAATAACATCGTAACTCACAAGTATTAATTATGAGTGCTTAGTCTAGTCTTTTATCAACAAAAAGCTTGCTGAAAATTTAATTTTTATGTAATTTTCTGAAAATAGCAGTTGCTGAAATAAATGTAAAGACGGAAGTGAAGTCACCAAGATGATAATAAAAACAGATGAGATAGAAAGCAATCCTTTATTTCATTCAAATTCACCAAAGAGTCATTTTCTATACAAAATCTCATATAGAAATTTTAGACCAAAGTCAAACTTAGAAATCCCCGATGGAACATACAAAAGGACCTCTCTCTGACAGAAAACTAAAACTAAACTCTAAAAGTTGGATCATCTTGCCACACACTGCTTACCACTCGACTCTGCACAATATCCTTTGTCAGTCATGAAAATTAATTCACAAACAAACAAGTCTACATAGACTATCAAAAATAGATCAACACCTCTGAAAAACAAGTGTCTGAATGATGTGGTTCAACCCTGAATATTGTTGTCTACAATAAGACCTTGCTATCATAAAAGAGAATTAGGCTTGTGATTAATAATGAATGAATGAAAATTGAACTATCTCAACAAAAACTCAAAGAGAAAACCTTAGTATGCTCCTGCTTCTATATTCCCCTTGTTCCTCCCTTTCCTTTTATTTTAAACAAATTAGAATTGGTTGAAGTAGTTGAACCAACTCATTAGTTAAGTTAATTAAAATACTCAACTAACTTTAGTTAGNAAAAGACTCAACTAATTTTAGTTAGGGGGAAGAGTAATAATTATAATAAGGGTTATAAATAAAATAATAACTAGTAGGTGGGACCCCTTGTGACTCCCTTAGTTCATAATAATCATAACATAACCATTAGTTAAGTAAAACACACCTCCTTGTGTCTCCCATCAACATATTCACTTTTGGAAAATTTAGCTCATGAAATTTGAAATTGTTTTCAAAAATATTACTCATATATCCAAAATAAAACATGCTCTCCAAAATTTCCTAAAGTCAACTGTCATTAACAATGATAAAATAAAACTTAAAAACCATATTTATCGGTCTGCGATGCAAGCCTCCCTTGATTTCTATTGTCACCTCTTGATTTTCCTGAATTTTCCTTTGGTTGTGCAGAGCCTTTAGGCCTAATCTCGTTGATCACGTGGGAACAATCATCCCTCAAATGCATTCGGGAAGACACGGATTGGTCAGAGCCATTGGAGCATGAGGAAGGGGCAACAATGGCTTTTCCTTTATCAAGGGAATGGTGGGCCTCAGTTTTCAATCTCTTGCTAGCATGGGAGGATTGCATTGGTGAGTGATCAGGGGCAACTTTGACAATGGGGTTAATAGGAGGAGGAGTAGGAAAGGACAAGTTGGGCCAGCCATGATGTTGGGAGACTATCAGGTGGACAATATCCTACCATCCATCATTTTCTGGGACCTCAGGTTGCAATGAGACATGAGGAGGTATGGAGATACCGGGGGCTTGTGGGGCTTGGAAAGGAGGCCTTTCAGGCCTAGGTTGGACTATTCCCTGCCCAATCCAATTGAAAAATCCGACATGAAACAATTGGCTGAGCTCTTGTGAATCAACATCAAACTGTATGGAGAACTTGGGCCTTCTTGGGCCTCGGTTCCAATTACCTCTACCTTTGTTTCCTCGACCATGGCTATCTCGACTGAAAAAACTCACCCTGCATGCGTGATTGATTAGAAAATAGTCTTTTAAATAACCATACATGACAACTCTTAAAAATATGAAATAGATTTGGCTCAACAATGTATCAGACTCATGCAATCCAATCCATACATTTTTGTCTACTATTAATCAATGAGTAGGGGGTGAAAAGGGTTTTGTGATATGCGAGGGGTTTGTATTGAGCGAAACATTATGTAATTAAGGGGAAAAGAACATGGTTACTGCTCAATGAAAACAACAATCAAATGCAAAGAAAACCAATAAAACATCATTGTAATCCACACAAGACACGACCACTTTCAACTATTTTCACACGGAATTTCTCTTGACTGTAATCAATCTCAGAACGGGGAGTGAAAAAATGAATATGGGAAGGTGATGGGATTTGTAATTAGCGGAAAATGAAATAATGGAAGGGAAGAAGAACGATTATTGTTTATGAAATTAATTAAGTGATCCATAAAACATTATGCGAAAAGAGATGTACCAACCAACAATCATTGCGACCAAATAACAATTACTGTGTATTTAACTAGTTCATTGTTCATAATCAAATATCCAACACAGTGCCATCGCAAGACAACATGCATTTCACATAATATGTAAAGAGGATTTTGTTCCTTTCTTTGCATCTTACAACAATTTCCAAACAGTAACCATTCCACTCTGTTAACCATCAAAATAAATCACTGCCCATACATTACTTCAATCAACAAATATACTCAAATTCATGTTTCCAAAATTAACAATGAAATCATAGTATCACTACAATCGGGCCTATCATTTTAAATGCAATGATATTCGTAAAACATATATATGCAGTAACCAAATAATCAAGATCAAATTGCCAAACCCTGAATTTACAATTAAACAGACAATAGCCACCATTCCAACACAAGATATGTGCCTAATAATTCAATCATGCAAGTGTAACTCCACCACTGTGCAATCCAAATTTAATGTGACTCTAAAATGGGCCACCCATCCAACACGACGAGGTATCAACAACAAGCCTGTCTCAACAAGTGATTGAGCTGCAACAAAACATGCTTAAAACCCTGTGGGTATCCCTGAGTGCGAAACCCAAGCCATCCATGTTATACACAGTGTGCAACCAACAAAACACCACAATGGAACATTTCCACTTAACCAAAAAAAACACACAATCACGGAAATAACTCAACCCATCGTGTTGAGCCATCGATTTAATACAATATTGCTTCGATTTAGTCACACTGTAATTGACCATGATGTGAACACTTGGCTCATACAATCAGACAATCATAAGCATGCAGTGGATGTTGTTCATACGGTCTTCTTGGTTGCAATAACCAATCGACCCCAAAAGAAACTAACAGTTATCATGACAGAAACACCACACACACAACGTGGTATGCATGAGCAACATCAAGCATTTGTAACCAATGCCAGCTAATCATCCAAACAATCCTTAGCACCAAAATACCAGTGATAGTGTATCAACCAACCAACTCACCACTGTCGTGAAAATAAATCGACCATAACAAGTTGTGGTAACCGCACGTCAATTTGGATCGGGACAACGACCTTCTCAATTAACAATACTAATTTATTAAACATAATGGGAGAGACTGTGTAGTTTGAGTTATGCAAATAACAATGCAGGGTTTACCATTGTTATAACAGAGGCGGTAACTAAATGCCAAATCAACACGACTGTCATATGACCGATTGGGTGAGTATGTAATCAAATTAATCAACAATACATTCAATCCACAATAACCCATAGTAAACTTGACAGGCCCGACAATCTTCTCTACACAACTTCAGACTAGAGGCTAAGGGTTTGTCCTGTAGCGAACACAGGGAGAACATAGCCAACTCCTTGTAGTGGTGAAAACTTCGAGGCCAATGGTGTACACACAAAGAGAGCCATGATTCATTCGTGGACATGTAACAATCCATGGTAGGGGGCCATAACAAAACGGTGAGGCTCCCATTCGGCCTGGCAATGTTGTCTAACGCACTTAGGGTATAACCATCATGTTCTTCGTTCAAAATACCACAGTACTAAGGTGAAGATAGGGTCAAGTAAGAATAGAACACCCACTTCATGACCCTTAGTGGTGGAATCAACCAATTCCCAAGTGAAAGAAAATGCAGTGACACAGAAAGCATCCAACCACTAAACCCATAAAAGCCAGAGACTTGGCATAGCTGCGAATACGTGAGGACAACTAGCTGACCCAAAACCAACAAAACCCTCCCTTTAAAACCAGCAAGGATGATAGAGAGCTAGAACCCAGGGTGACCAATAAATTCTATGGACAATGTTATTGCAAAAAAACCATCAATGTTTCATTCCAAGAACACATTTTTACACAGTTGTGATACTTAGAAAAACACAAACCAATACACCTAAGCCAGTAATCATTTCATAACCAGAGCAGAGTCATGAATAGCCAAAAAAAAGACATACTTGTAATCGAGTTCCTTAAAACGAGACTTGGTCGAGCGGTTCCTCTCTGCTAAGAAATCATAGCATAACCACAGCAGCAAGATCGATCAATAGCCCAAATAGGGTGGCGGCTAACGGGAGGAGTAAAGGTGATGTGCTGTAAATGCACGTCGCCTCCACCCACATTTCATTAATTCAACAGTACATGCCAACAAATTCTTCATTAACACCATTAATCAAACCATGTATCGAAACCATCACCACATTAAAAGCAAATAGCGTGACCACTATATTCCATTTCACATCATATAACTCAAACAAAATCACATAACCATTAACGTCCATTACCTTGTCAAATGAGCCACCAACTTCCCATTTATCCAAAGATACCATATGTATATCGACCACATAACTCAATTAAATTGCATGGCCATTAAATTGCTAGCTATGATTTACCATAACCATTAAGTCTTTCATGCATATAGTATAGTATATAGGATAGTTTAAATTCTTCACCTTTTCCACTATTGCATTGTTCCCTATTTCCTTCCAATTGTTTGTATGTGGTATAATAAAATTGCAGAGTTAGATCCCCTTTTACTTTGCATTTGTTATAGTAATTTTGTCTTTCTTCAAACTGCCTTTTATGTGTTTTCACTAAAATGTTTGTTGTGCAGGTGCGATAAGAACAGGTGGCAATGATAGCAATGAATAACATAGGCCATAATAACATAAGGAACCGACATTTCATAAGCTCAAACCATAGCCAATAACAAAAGATTTCATCAACCATGTAAGTCGTGTCGCACATCATCACAACATAAAAAATGAACAGATTTGATCTTCAATAGTTCAAGGGGGTAACACCTACTAGTATTAGTTTTCTTTTATAATAATAGGCTTTAGCAACACTTTGAGGGAAAAACTTCGTTGACAATTTTAATCGTCAACAAGGGGGAGGACTGATCCAGGTGGATATTGGTGGCCACCCACCTATTCCAATTGGCTCCTCTTGGCAGTTTTGTAGTTCAACACATTTGTCTATAATGATAACATTTCTTTGTCATCATGGGTTCTTCACTTCCAGGGCTATCCTAAATCCCTACACAACATCCAGGTTGATATTGGTGGCCGCCCACCTATTCCAACTAGCTTATTTTGAAATTTTTCGTGTTAGTACATCTTTTTGTACTTTTAGGGCCATTTTGGGGCCCTTAACAGTGTTGTTTTGGATTGCCACAATCAAACTGTAGATAGAGTCAAAGTTTGATGGAATAATGTGTATTTCTCGAAAATACCTTTCCAATGGGCTATCACACGCCTAAAACGAAGGTCATATGCAAAATTTACGACCCCGGGAAGTTGAGGTACCAACTTACCCATCGAGGCCCACATAACTTTTGGCATTTCATCTCCTAGGGTTAGGTTTTTGGATGTCTAGGGTTTTGGAATTCATGAGTAATGTTAAAAATGTTTTTGGAGCCTCAATGTAATCATTTTTCTCAGACAGATACATGTAGTAGCGACATCACTTCTCAAAGATAGCTAACACCATTCGAGCAAGTTGTTTTCAGTTCTGCAGTTTTACAGTTTCAGCCTATTTTCTTTATTCAATAAAAGTTATTGTTCACTAGATATATGTTGTTGTTCTTCATATCTCTGTGTTATTGTATTCAATCTTTTATTCATTTCGTTCTGCTCATAAATTTGAATCAGTTTTCCATCGACATACACCAAACACCATGACACTTTGCATTCCAAACACGGTGACACTTTGCTTGCATGTGTGTTTTTAATGCTCTTGATCTTTTGCATGTTTGATATTAGTTGTACTAATTTTGGCAAATAATTTAGGGGATATTCTAGTTGGGTGCTTATAGTTATGATAGTTTCACTAGACGAAATTTCAAAACAATAGTTCTTCAATGTTCAGGTTCAAGAGTCTGTAATCAGACCCAAAACCTTTAAAGATGAAAAACACTTAAAAAATGAATTATATGTTTTGTCAAAGTTCAATCGAGAGTGAATATTAGTTTTGGTAATCGATGTATAAGATATTTTGATTATAGTTTCCATGTTTATGAAACTATATGAAATTCAACATTCAACCTCTCGAACGAATGGATAAAATCGACTGAAAATGGGTTATTTGGCACCGAATGGATAAAAATTGCAACAATCTTTGTAGAATTCGGTGCTCTGTACACTTTCTGAATTCATTTATTCAAAGAAGGAAAATGCTAGACCAAAGGGAGTGAAGGATTATGCATGAGGATGGCACGTTGTCATTTATGCAACAATCAAACACATGATAGTTGACTTCCATTTTTGGTTCACCAACTTTGCTCGCCTTCCTGTCTAAACCCAGTGACACAGAAAGCCTCCAACCACTAAACCCATAAAAGCCAGAGACTTGGCATAGATGTGAATACATGAGGACAACTAGCTGACCCAAAACCAACAAAACCCTCCCTTTAAAACCAGCAAGGATGATAGAGAGATAGAACCCAGGGTGACCAATAAATTCTATGGACAATGTTATTGCAAAAAAAGCATCAATGTTTCATTCCAAGAACACATTTTTACACAGTTGCGATACTTAGAAAAACACAAACCAATACACCTGAGCTAGTAATCATTTCATAACCAGAGCATAGTCATGAATAGCCAAAAAAAAGACATACTTGTAATCGAATTCCTTAAAATGAGAGTTGGTCGAGCGGTTCCTCTCTGCTAAGAAATCATAGCATAACCACAGCAGCAAGATCGATCAATAGCCCAAATAGGGTGGCGGCTAACGGGAGGAGTAAAGGTGATGTGCTGTAAATGCACGTTGCCTCCACCCACATTTCATTAATTCAACAGTACATGCCAACAAATTCTTCATTAACACCATTAATCAAACCATGTATCGAAACCATCACCACATTAAAAGCAAATAGCGCGACCAATATATTCCATTTCACATCATATAACTCAAACAAAATCGCATAACCATTAACGTCCATTACCTTGTCAAATGAGCCACCAACTTCCCATTTATCCAAAGATACCATATGTATATCGACCACATAACTCAATTAAATCGCATGGCCATTAAATTGCTAGCTATGATTTACCATAACCATTAAGTCTTTCATGCATATAGTATAGTATATAGGATAGTTTAAATTCTTCACCTTTGCCACTATTGCATTGTTCCCTATTTCCTTCCAATTGTTTGTATGTGGTATAATAAAATTGCAGAGTTAGATCCCCTTTTACTTTGCATTTGTTATAGTAATTATGCCTTTCTTCAAACTGCCTTTTATGTGTTTTCACTAAAATGTTTGTTGTGCAGGTGCGATAAGAACAGGTGGCAATGATAGCAATGAATAACATAGGCCATAATAACATAAGGAACCGACATTTCATAAGCTCAAACCATAGCCAATAACAAAAGATTTCATCAACCATGTAAGCCCTGTCGCACATCATCACAACATAAAAAATGAACAGATTTGATCTTCAATAGTTCAAGGGGGTAACACCTACTAGTATTAGTTTTCTTTTATAATAATAGGCTTTAGCAACACTTTGAGGGAAAAATTTTGTTGACAATTTTAATCGTCAACAGGGGGGAGGACTGATCCAGGTGGATATTGGTGGCCACCCACCTATTCCAATTGGCTCCTCTTGGCAGTTTTGTAGTTCAACACATTTGTCTATAATGATAACATTTCTTTGTCATCATGGGTTCTTCACTTCCGGGGCTATCCTGAAGCCCTACACAACATCCAGGTTGATATTGGTGGCCGCCCACCTATTCCAACTAGCTTATTTTGAAATTTTTTGTGTTAGTACATCTTTTTGTACTTTTAGGGCCATTTTGGGGCCCTTAACAATGTTGTTTTGGATTGCCACAATCAAATTGTAGATAGAGTCAGAGTTTGATGGAATAATGTGTATTTCTCGAAAATACCTTTCCAATGGGCTATCACATGCCTAAAACGAAGGTCATATGCAAAATTTACGACCCCGGGAAGTTGAGGTACCAACTTACCCATCGAGGCCCACATAACTTTTGGCATTTCATCTCCTAGGGTTAGGTTTTTGGATGTCTAGGGTTTTGGAATTCATGAGTAATGTTAAAAATGTTTTTGGAGCCTCAATGTAATCATTTTTCTCAGACAGATACATGTAGTAGCGACATCACTTCTCAAAGATAGCTAACACCATTCGAGCAAGTTGTTTTCAGTTCTGCAGTTTTACAGTTTCAGCCTATTTTCTTTATTCAATAAAAGTTATTGTTCACTAGATATATGTTGTTGTTCTTCATATCTCTGTGTTATTGTATTCAATCTTTTATTCATTTCGTTCTGCTCATAAATTTGAATCAGTTTTCCATCGACATACACCAAACACCATGACACTTTGCATTCCAAACACGGTGACACTTTGCTTGCATGTGTGTTTTTAATGCTCTTGATCTTTTGCATGTTTGATATTAGTTGTACTAATTTTGGCAAATAATTTAGGGGATATTCTAGTTGGGTGCTTATAGTTATGATAGTTTCACTAGACGAAATTTCAAAACAATAGTTCTTCAATGTTCAGGTTCAAGAGTCTGTAATCAGACCCAAAACCTTTAAAGATGAAAAACACTTAAAAAATGAATTATATGTTTTGTCAAAGTTCAATCGAGAGTGAATATTAGTTTTGGTAATCGATGTATAAGATATTTTGATTATAGTTTCCATGTTTATGAAACTATATGAAATTCAACATTCAACCTCTCGAACGAATGGATAAAATCGACTGAAAATGGGTTATTTGGCACCGAATGGATAAAAATTGCAACAATCTTTGTAGAATTCGGTGCTCTGTACACTTTCTGAATTCATTTATTCAAAGAAAGAAAATGCTAGACCAAAGGGAGTGAAGGATTATGCATGAGGATGGCACGTTGTCATTTATGCAACAATCAAACACATGATAGTCGACTTCCATTGTTGGTTCACCGACTCTGCTCGCCTTCCTGTCTAACGTGAGTAACGTAATGTCGTTGAGTCGCATAATCCCTCGAGATGAGACAAAGGCGCTGAGTAATGATCCTTGCTTTCACACCCTGCTTCCCATACCAGAAATACTAATGACTGGTGACCACACCCTGCGCGTGGAAATAATCATAGTTTTCAAATTTATAGGAACAACAAAGAGAACACACACATTGTAATCGCAGTGACTCGAACCCTTGACCTAGCCCCTTAACCTCGTTGGGCATGCTCCAGCGATGCTAACAAAGAGATGCAATGTGCATTTCAAAAGGTGGATGGACATGAAGATAGATGGACAACATGACGGGTAGTTGGATAGATCACTTGCCACAACTAACCAAACAAAGTGCCAGGTGTTCATGTTTCCTAGTATTAAAAATTATTATGATAAAGTGGGACAACTATTTCACCAAAACCAAATACTTACTAGCACAGCCGCTAACTCACGGCTGAGAACGTCGAAAGATAGCGGCTGAGAACGCTTGTCCCCAATACACTGAGAACGTGTGCCCCCAATATAAAACGTTTGTGGTAATCCGTCTGTGGTAATATGAAACGTTTGGCTGCATTAAGTTGATAAATGGAACGTGGAAATTACATATCCTTACAGTAATTTTTTAATGTGATTAAGTAAATGTTAAAAAGTAAACATGTTAACGAATGCCTTGATAAATGCAAGAAAGTTATGAACAATAAATCTGATCCATTGATTTTGGAGGACG